>JAWPHD010009205.1:0-106382 GCA_037043455.1 Cyrtodaria siliqua
GAGCTGTCGGAGAACAGCGCAGCTCGACTATTCGATTTTTCGGAGAATAATAAATTTATAGCTAGTATATACCATCAGAAAACAAGGCTACAACAATGTGGGGTGGGGTTGGGAGCACAACATAACTATGTGTAAGAATTGACCAAAACTACACAGAAATATGAAAAAAAAAAAAAAAAAAAAAAATCGAGTTTTGAGTGGGGTGCGGGTTGGGGGTGGGAGAGAGGCGGGGTGGATGGTGGGGGAGTGGGGATGGTGAGGGCAACATATATGTGTAAGAAGCTATGTAATAATTCACCAAAACAACACAAAAATATGAAGGAAATGGGGTAGAAGCGTGGGTGGGGAGGGCAACATGTGTAAGAATTGACTAAAACAACAAAGAAATATGTAAAAAAAAAAAATCAAGTGGGGCGGGGTCAGAGGCTGGGGTGGTGGGGGGGGGGGGGGGGAGAGGGCAACATATATGTGTAAGAATTGACAAAAGCAACACAGAAATATGTAAAAAAAAAAAAAAAAGTTTCAAGTAGGGGGTGGGTTGGGGGGAGCGGGGTGGAGAGGCGGGAGTGAGTTGGGGGCGGGGGTGGTGCAACATATATGTGTAAGAATTGACTAAAACAACAAAGAAATATGTAAAAAAAAAAAGTTCTTGTATGGTGGGGGGTGAGAGGCTGGTGTAGGGGGGGGGGAGGGGGCAACATATATGTGTAAGAATTGACAAAAGCAACACAGAAATATGTAAAAAAAAAAATAGTTTCAAGTGGTGGTGGGGTGTGGGGGAGAGCGGGAGGAGAGGCGGGAGTGGGTTGGGGGGGAGGGGGCAACATATATGTGTAAGAATTGACTAAAACAACAAAGAAATATGTAAAAAAAAGAAAAGATTTTCAAGTGGAGGCTGGGGGGGGGGGGGGGGGGGGGGGGGGGGGGAAATTAAAATAAAAAAAGTTCCAAGTGTGGGGCGGGGTGGGGGGCGGGGTGGTGATGGGTGAGAGGGGGGAGGGAGGTTGCAACATATATGTGTAAGAATTGACAAAAGCAACACAGAAATATGTAAAAAAAATATATAATAGTTTCAAGTGGGGGTGGGGTGGGGTGGGGTGGGGTGAGGGTGGTGTGGAGCAGGGGTGAGGGTGAGAGGCAGGAGTGGGTTGGGGGGGTTGGGTGGATAGGGCAACATATATGTGTAAAAATTGACTAAAACAACAAAGAAATATGTCAAAAAAAAAATTCAAGTCTGGGGCGGGTTTGGGGTAATGGGGTGAGAGGCGGGAGTACGTTGGGGGATTGTGCGGGTGGGGGCAACATATGTGTGTAAGAATTGACTAAAACAACAAAGAAATATGTAAAAAAAAAATCAAGTGTGGGGCGTGGTGGGTGGGGTGATGGGGTGAGAGGCGGGGTGGTGGGGGGGAGGGAGGGTTGCAACATATGTGTAAGAATTGACTAAAACAACACAGAAATATTTTTAAAAAAAAAAAAATTCAAGTGTGGGGCGTGGTGGTTGGGGTGAGAGGCGGGGGGGTTGGGGTTGGGGTGGGCGGTGGCGGGGAGTGTTGCAACATATATGTGTAAGAATTGACAAAAGCAACACAGAAATATGTAAAAAAAACAAAAAGTTTCAAGTCTCGGGCGGGGTGGGGGGTGATGGGTAAGAGGCGGGGGGTGGGGTGGTGGGGGCGGGGAGGGTTGCAACATATGTGTAAGAATTGACTAAAACAACACAGAAATATGTAAAATATATAAAAAAATTCAAGTGTGGGGCGTGGTGGGTGGGGTGATGGGGTGAGAGGTGGGGAGGGGGGGGGGGGGCCGGAAAGGGTTGCAACATATATGTGTAAGAATTGACTAAAACAACACAGAAATATTTTTAAAAAAAAAAAAATTCAAGTGTGGGGCGTGGTGGTTGGGGTGAGAGGCGGGGGGGGGGGTTGGGGTTGGGGTGGGCGGTGGCGGGGAGTGTTGCAACATATATGTGTAAGAATTGACAAAAGCAACACAGAAATATGTAAAAAAAACAAAAAGTTTCAAGTCTCGGGCGGGGTGGGGGGTGATGGGTAAGAGGCGGGGGGTGGGGTGGTGGGGGCGGGGAGGGTTGCAACATATGTGTAAGAATTGACTAAAACAACACAGAAATATGTAAAATATATAAAAAAATTCAAGTGTGGGGCGTGGTGGGTGGGGTGATGGGGTGAGAGGTGGGGGGGGGGGGGGGGGGGGGCGGGAAGGGTTGCAACATATATGTGTAAGAATTGACTAAAACAACACAGAAATATTTTTAAAAAAAAAAAAATTCAAGTGTGGGGCGTGGTGGTTGGGGTGAGAGGCGGGGGGGTTGGGGTTGGGGTGGGCGGTGGCGGGGAGTGTTGCAACATATATGTGTAAGAATTGACAAAAGCAACACAGAAATATGTAAAAAAAACCAAAAAGTTTCAAGTCTCGGGCGGGGTGGGGGGTGATGGGTAAGAGGCGGGGGGTGGGGTGGTGGGGGCGGGGAGGGTTGCAACATATGTGTAAGAATTGACTAAAACAACACAGAAATATGTAAAATATATAAAAAAATTCAAGTGTGGGGCGTGGTGGGTGGGGTGATGGGGTGAGAGGTGGGGGGGGGGGGGGGGGCGGGAAGGGTTGCAACATATATGTGTAAGAATTGACAAAAGCAACAATATGTAAAAAAAAACATGGGGTTTCCAGCCTGGGGCGGGGTGGGTGGTGGGGGGTGATGGGGTGAGAGGCGGGGGGGTGAGAGGCGGGGGGGGGGGGATGGGAGGGGACGGCTGCAACATATATGTGTAAGAATTGACTATAACAACACAGAAATATGTAAAACTAGAAATTGTTATTGTCCATGGGACAAAAACGTATGGCTCCCCCACTCGCCCGAACAGACATAATTGACGACTCTAGGTCCAACTGTTCTTTATTGATCTGAGATCGTTTTGATATTCAATATCCCTGTGACTGTATCTACTATCTGTATCAGTAAGGCCACATAAAAAAATATGTGTGGTTCAAGTAACCCGACCGACCCTATTTTTTTAAGGGGCCGACCCTAAAACTGTTTATGCAAAAATTAAAAAAATAAAAAAAAATAAAAAATTAAAAAAATCAAATAAAAAAATAAAATTAAAAAATAATTTAAAAAAAATCAATAAAAAATCAATAAAATAAAAAAAATCAATAAATTAAAAAAAAAATCAATAGGGGTCATCTACTGGTCATGACCAACCATCCTTCCAAGTTTGAGGACCCTAGGTCCAACCATTCTCTAATTATTGATCGGACATCGTTTCACCGCAACCTTAACCTTTATCCTAGTGACCCCAAAATCAATAGGGTCATCTACTAGTCATGACCAACCATCCTTCCAAGTTTGAGGACCCTAGGTCCAACCATTCTCTAGTTATTGATCGGACATCATTTTGATAGTCAATGTCACCGCAACCTTGACCTTTGACCTAGTGACCCCAAAATCAATTGGGGTCATCTGCTGGTCATGACCAACCATCCTTCCAAGTTTGAGGACCCTAGGTCCAACAATTCTCTAGTTATTGATCGGACATCGTTTTGATAGTCAATGTCACCACGACCTTGACCTTTGACCTAGGGACCCCAAAATCAATAGGGGTCATCTACTTGTCATGACCAACCATCCTTCCATGTTTGAGGACCCTAGGTCCAAACATTCTCTAGTTATTGATCGGACATCGTTTGTGACACAGACTGAGAAACAGACAGAGAAAGAAACAGACAGAAAGCACAAAATCAATATGGCTCCCCTACCTTTGTGTGGGGGAGCCAAAAAATATAATAAAAAATAAAAACGGTGTGGAGGGGAGTGGGGGCGGGGGTAGAGGGGACGGGGGAGGAGAGAGCCCATGCCCCAATATGGGTGAAGTAATAAGATGCATAATGCTATAACAAATCCCAAACCAAAATTATAGATATATACATATACATGCAAACCTAGATCTGCCTTTATTGCACATTTTATGGGCCATCACAATTTGGGTTCCATGGGAGCCCAGAATTTGCAGAAGACAAAATTACTTATCCAACCCTTTACAACATACTATAAGGAAACTAATTCCAAAATTTAGTTCAGCTAGGACAAAAAATGTAAGAGATATAGACCTGTAAACACAGCTACACGCAAAATTTGATTGGAAACAGACATATTTTAAGGGCTATCAGAATTTGGGTTCCATGGGAGCCCAGGGGTTACAGGAACCAAAATTACTTAAGCAGCCCTTACGATAATGCTATAAGGAAGCTAATGGCCAAATTTGGTTGTGCTAGGGTAAGAATTGTAAGAGATATAGACTTGTAAACACAGCTTACACGCAAACCTTGATGTGGGACGCCGACGCCGACCCCGGGGTGATTACATAAGCTCTCTTATTCTTCGAATAGTCGAGCTAAAAATGGATAAAAATATTTTACGCACATATTAAATCTTGTATTTTAGTTAATGGCCATCTATCGGAGTGGTTTTTTATTCACCGAGGCTGCCGACAGGGAGATCCACTCTCCATAATACATTTTTATTCTGTGTGTCGAAATATTGGCTGTACTGGTCAGGACAAATAAAGATATTAAAGGAGTTAAAGTAGGAGATACTGAATATGTAATTTCTCAATATGCTGACAATACCTCCCTTATACAGTACAGCTCACGCGAAACCCACTTTACTCTTTCACGCCGAGTGAGGAATTCAGAAATCGCGTAATTACGCGGAGTTTGGCCGATAAAACTACGCCGAGTTGGAAATCAGCTATATGACGAACAACTAGCGTAACTTCGCCGAGATACTCCACGTAGACAGGTAATTTCTAAATTACCTTTTTAGCGGACTTGAACGAACGACTTGCGTTACTTCGAGGAGATACTCCGCGTAGACGAACTCGGTATTCGCCGAGTCGTCAATTATTCAGGTAAATGACCTTTTTATCGGACTTGAATGTTTATGTCTGAAACAATGATGAACGGCATTCGTACAGGTAATGTACATCTGCATAGATCTACGTGTTTTATTTTTATGTTTGTTGTAAATGTCACTGTGCGTGAAAGTAATAAAGTTACCTTATAGTTGGCGTTTATGCTGCTGTACTCTCAAATGCAATTAAATACAACTGTCATGAGGACGAAATAAATATTTAGTTTTAATCTGTAATGGCAACCAATGCTAGCTTCCAAACACAAAACTTAAATACACACTCTATTCCTTAGCACACGTTGTCTTACACGTTGTCAAGCGCGTTGCCATGGTCAGGACTCTGAATCAGGCGTTTTCATGTGTATTGAGCATCCCGGGGTACATGTTTACAATATCGTAACTCTGCTCAATACACATTCTCAATACACATGAAAACGCCTGATTCAGAGTCCTGACCATGTGTATTGAGCAGAGTTACGATATTGTAAACATGTACTCTACATGTACATGTCGCAGTAACCAGGTTAGATCACGCTTCCATTACACTAGTACAGTATAGATAATTAGGGACGTATCGTGGTATTCTCTTGGATAAATAAAATATGTTATGTAATATGTTACTTGTATACTGAGTAAAGTACAGTATATAATGTACATGTATGTAAATACATATTTTGTTTGCGTGCCTGATTGCCTTAGATGTTTTGTGGTATCATGTGCGTGTACATACATGTACCTCACGTAAGTGGATTTTAAGACCAACTTTATAAAAATATTTGCTGATTTTGTCAAATACGAGGGTTGATCAACAAAAAAAGTTGATACTGGCCTAATAATTCCTTAATTAGAAGTGATTTGAGAAAAAAAAACATATTATGAATTTAGTCTGTCCATTGACAATTTCCTTGACATGAAAATGTTCAAAAGGGTGACGGGTCGTTTCGCACATCGGTTGTTTCGCGGATAGTTCGCCCATCATATAGTTAGTCGTCTCGCCCACCTTATATATATGTATATATAGTGATGAATAATTACTTATGCAAATACTTATTTGGATCAAGTATTGAATTTCGAGTTTAGAAGAATATATGAACTTGCGTTTTCTATGCAAAAAAACATTTAAACACTTTCAATGAATCAAATAATTATTTTTGCAGTATTAAATCTTTATTTGTTTAACAAATATAAAATCAATCATTTCTATTTAGCAAGCCTCCCGAAGGAAAAAGCATAAACTTTCATAATTAATAATTACTGTTTGTCATTCACTTTGAATAAAAAAATAATTACAAATAATTAAAATACAGTTGTGTTTATTGTTTATATTCCCTATTACCTTTACCCGTATTTCAAATATATCTACAGTATCAAACAGCATTCACGTCTAGAGAAAATATAGATGTATTACATGTTAAAGGGACACATCTTGAAGATTTTATCAAGCATTCAACTTAGCATGTCAACCTATTAATCTAGGATCATTTTTACTTTAAATGTGCTTGCAAATAATTAAATAACAATGTATTGTTTTTACTTTTAATATTTAAGATTGAACAAATGCAAGTTGTATAGAACAACTAACGGGACGCGCAAATTTTTAATAAAACGATTTTGCTGCGTGTTTCTTTGAAAAATGTTTACTCATTTATTTTCTAAATATTTTGCACATATATTTTCTGATAAATACTGTTTGTCGTTCATTTCTCTCATTTGTCCTGTATGTAATATCTCTCATCTGTCCTGTATGTAATATCTGTCATCTGTCCTGTATGTAATATCTCTAATTTGTCCTGTATGTAATATCTCTCATCTGTCCTGGATGTAATATCTCTCATCTATCCTGTATGTAATATCTCTCATCTGTCGTGTATGTAATATCTCTCATCTGTCCCGTATGTAATATCTCTCATCTGTCCCGTATGTAATATCTCTCATCTATCCTGTATATTAAATGAAAATAAAAAAAAATATATAAAAAAAGTGTCCAAAGATGGGCACAAACGCACCACGAAAACACACAACAAAATATATATATAAAAAAAGATGTGTCAAATGTGCACAACTACACAAAAAAAAATGAAAAAAAATAGACACGCACAAAAAAAAAAGAGAAAAAAAATGTATATTTTCAAATGTTGAAATGTACTGTAAACATTACGCAATAATTTGAAAACGTCAGCAATGAAATAGATGAAATCCTAGTTACACCTCCTCGTTGGAACTAACCGGAAACAACCTATTTTTATGTTGGCCGACGTAACAATAAAAACATAAATAATATAAATATGCGCTAATAAAAACACACGCAAAAAAAGACAACACTACAATATATTATACAATCCTACAATGTAATCAATCAATCAGTTTTATTCAGGCTAAAATTATTGGTACGGCCAAATATATGATGAACGGCGTAAGCCACGAGTGGCTACTTTTTTGCAACATCCCAAATCATGCTTTCTTTTGTATATTTCAGGCCATTGGAGACTGAGTTTCAAAAAAAAATTTCACTTGACTGTCTCTGTCTGTCCGTCCGTCCGTCCGTCTGTCTATCCGGATATCTTGTTTTTAATTGGTTTTGTTTTGGTTGAAAGGTGTTTTACGTAAATTTTAGCACATGTTAGGCCATATATGACGGTCGATGTTTTTGTGGTAGAGGCATGTTTACTAGGTAGAACCAGTACTGTATACCTCCCGCCATCTGAAGAAAAAATCCAAAAGTTGTCGTATCGCAGTAATACAGCATGATTTTCGTATCAAGTCTATATGTCATTGGTCATATTCGTTTGCTAAACAATTACCAGTATGCTCGCAGGGGAACAAAACTTGTTCCAAACGTACACGTTTGGCAATCTCAAAAGTGATTTCGGTATTAATCAATGGTAAAGTGTAATACACATGTTTTGTCAAAGATGATTATTTTGATTTTAAGCAGTGTTGTTAAATTGTCTTTCTTTATGGAAAGCCGTTTGGGACCCCCGCTAAAAACCAAACGGCTTTCCATACTTTCTTATATTTGAAAATGTTTTTAAACAATATGTTTATGTAAGTACATGCACATATTTAAATACCGAACTGGCATATGCAAAATACCTCGGTCAAATATCATCTGTCGGCTCATTTACTAACACACACACTTTTCACAAATCCTCAAATTATTTGCTATTGTACTGTGTTCTTCTATCTCATTGCTATATTGAAGGGAATATATATTTTAGTTGCGTGTTTATTGTTGAACATGTAGCGTAATACAGTAACATGCAGGTGGGAAGATAGATGTAGGCAGTGAAGTAATAAGTGAACTGATTTAGGGGAATTTCCCAAATATTTCAGATGGTTTAGTATTTCATAAGGCGTCCTATCATTGTGTTAGATGATATCTGTCACGCAACTCTATATTATTAAGTTAAGATTTAATTACATCATACTTGCAATCCGATGTTTGCAGTAATTATCCCCAAATATGTTCTGAATGTTTAAGGTTATTGCAGTCATTATTCTATCTTACGAGCACACATTTTTGTTCCGATAATGTCTGTATTACTGAAACAAAACACCACAACTTACGTCAAGATGATATCTGGAAGTTAATGGATAGAGCATCAAACGTATTTAATTCTTAAATTGTTTTTATCATGCATGTTAATATCATTTTTTTGTAAATGTTCAGCTGCTTATTCGTTGTTTAATAATGTATACATTGGTAACATGTTTTAAGCAATAAAACCCAATCTCATTTGCGGAAATTCTTCATGTACTTCACCGACATATATATATACAACTTACATATTTTTGAATCCCAACTCTATAGACACGTACACTATAAATGGTTTTAACCAGCCATACCAAACAACGAAATTGGACCGCCGAATTAATAGTTACCAAGCCATACTTCATTTACGCATATTCAATAACACAAATATTGTAAGAACCCGTGAATAAACCCATACCTTTAATTGGTACATATACATTATTTATATATGACCTGAATACCTGGATAGAGTTTTGATAAACGGTCGTGTAGTGTAATTTTGCCATTATTTGGCGGTTAGTTTCTTAAACATATAAATATGCGAAAATATGTCTTCAAGAGGGACACTTAGCTTGGTACCTCGCTGATCTCGACATTATTTTGGGATTTGCAACACCATTTCGCTATGTTACCAAACTATTTATCATAATGTTGTAAAACTTGAAGTTGTTTGAAGATACCCGTGTGGTTGCCGGGGGCCCCGTTTGGTCACGGGGCAAAGAATAGGGCCACTGCAGATCCCTTTGGAGGGGTAGAATCCCTCCCAAAATCATGTTCATTTTATCATTTTTTGTTCATGTTCATTAACGGTCTTCATCATGATCCCTGCATTGTTTCAGGTGCTATTTCGCTCGCATCAAAAGAGCAGTGGCAGAAAAACAATAACGTGGCTCCAGCGTAAATGGAGTTTTTACGATAGAATTTGCAGCAACTCTGCAGTTCAGGGTGGAAGGTTCTAGGCCTATTTTCCATATTTTATCTCGATGTACATGGAAGATGAGCCTGGCATGTTCATGCCTATTAGGCGCCATATAACCTTTTCATGTGTTGGTGCGCCTTAAAACCCTAATTCAATTCAATTCAATTCGTTTCGAGAAGCTTATTACGATATGTGTGCTATAATGTGCTGGGCTTCACTTCATGCGAAGCTAAATGTAGGAACACCCTACCAACCTACCAACAATTTATGTTGAATAGCATGTACATTCCGCCTAGAAGGTTACTATCACTATTATAATATGGAAAGTCGATTATTTAAAAATAATTATTGATATATCACCAACATGTACAAAATACATTATTTTAATATAAATAACATCGACGTCGTTATGTTAATGTTTTTATTTTCCAAAGGGGTTTGAGGCCAATAAAGGAAGTATACTGAAACAAATATTCCGATGACCAGCAAATTTTATTTTAAATTACGATAGGAAATTAAATTCTCTAAAATATACTAAAATTGTGCAGTTTTTTATTGAGCCATATAAAAGATAAATGGCATTAACATTGTTTTTTCTCAAAATTCCTTGGTAAAAAAGCAGAGAAAGATAGAATAGCAGTGAAAGATATAGGAAATTCTTTAAATAATAGTTTACATCCTAATTTAAATGATATGATTTATATATAAGATGAAAGGTCTCGTCAAGACTAACAGTGTGATATAAAATATAATTGTATGTGACTAAACTAACACTCTGTGATGCTAAAAACGTTGACAATTGAGTGCAACGCGACTTTTATGAAAAACGTCAAACATATATAGCCATATTTGAGACGTTATTATTAAAATCTTGTTCTCACGAGGACAAAACAAAATTCAGATTCAAGTCGCAAATATCTTACAAATATAATTTACAAATATATATAGTTCATATGCGTACCCTTAAATATTCGAATGGGTCAATTCCCCCTTAAATAAAGATAATTTATCAATATAGAGTATATGCAAAATAAATATAAACAATCTGTGGAAATTATTGGTACGGCCAGCCTATGTATATATGTTCTTCGCCAATACATTTGGTGGCAACAGTTATGAGTATGATAACAGTTATGAGTAATTTTAACTTTTTTTTGACAGATAATATATAATTAGTGTAAATAATATAACAGTATAAACAAACATTCAACATTCAATAACAACAACAAAAATATCATTATGATTCTCCCTTAATTTATTATTCACAGTTTAATAAAACTCATTCACAATTCACAATCAAATACAATACCTGATAGATGATGGGCGAAACAACTTAGTGGGCGAAACGACTATCAAAATGATGTGCGAAACGACCGATGTGCGAAATAACCGATGCGCGAACGGGAAAGTGTGCGAAACGACCCTGGACCTTCAAAAGTATGGTGTTTTTTTGATGAACAGCACCTGCCGCAATCCGTCGCACCAATAATAATACATAATGAAATATTTAAACCATCACTGCAACACTGCAGTAGGCTATCTATTTATAAAAATGATGTAAAAATTATCCTTTAACCTAGTAACCAGGGCATCCATTATTGTTAACAGAAGTTTGGTCGTAGAAACACTTAAAAAAAGTATAAAAGTCGAACAGGAAAAGCAGCTTCCGCAGAATACAGTTAACTCTAAAACACGCAAAACGACAAACATGAATGGAAATGTTAATAAGGAATATGACGTCATAAACACACAAAAAAAGGTTGACAATAGGGCTGTCATCTTCAAACGGTCAGTGGCAAAAAAGACTGGGGTTTAAACCAGGTTCTAGGGTGCACCAAACCTCACAAGCTAGTTTTGGGAGCATAACTCATTCCTTCATATGGTGTAGTATAGTCGATATATCGCAACATCTACATCATTCTTGGTTTGTGATCACTCAGTTACATATTAAAATCAGCTAATAAGGCCAAATAAAATTATACCTGTGTTTACTGTAACATTGCTGAAAAAAATCGGGTAGGTAGGTAGGCATTTTATTTTATTTTATTTTTTTATTTTATTTTTTTGCGAAGTTAATTTAAGGTGGCGATGAGCTTTGATGAATGGGAAAATGTGGTATTTTAACAAGAGGTCAATGACCTTGAAGCTCTACTGATTGATTTTGTTTTCAGGAAGAAGTCGCTACAAACTTGTTTTTTGAAAATCTATTTTTAGCAGTGGCGGCCATCTTGAATTTCCGGCCGACCTGAAATTTTGCTAGGATCAATTAGACATCAAGAGCAACATTCCTGTGAAGTTTCATGAAAATCCGTCAAGTAGTTTCAGAGGAGTAGTCGCTACAAGTTTTCATTATATAACTCTATGTAAACAAAGATGGCCACTGGCAGCCATGTTTAACGTCAAATCAAAATAATGTACTCGGATAACCATCATGTCATGCTGATCATTTTAGAAAAAGTCCCATATCAATATCTCTTATAGTTTTCAAGAAGTAGTCGCTACAAACTTATTTTTTAAAAATCTATTTTTAGCCGTGGCGGCCATCTTGAATTTCCGGCCGACCTGAAATTTTGCTAGGATCAATTAGACATCAAGAGCAACATTCCTGTGAAGTTTCATGAAAATCCGTCAAGTAGTTTCAGAGGAGTAGTCGCTACAAGTTTTCATTATATAACTATGTAAACAAAGATGGCCGCTGGCAGCCATGTTTAACGTCGAATCAAAACGATTTTCGACAAGGACCAACATCATGTCATCCTGATCATTTTAGAAAAAGTCCCATATCAATATCTCTTATAGTTTTCAAGAAGTAGTCGCTACAAACTTATTTTTTAAAATCTATTTTTAGCTGTGGTGGCCATCTTGAATTTCCGGCCGACCTGAAATTTTGATTGATCAATTAGACATCAAGAGCAACATTCCTGTGAAGTTTCATGAAAATCCGTCAAGTAGTTTCAGAGGAGTAGTCGCTACAAGTTTTCATTATATAACTCTATGTAAACAAAGATGGCCGCTGGCAGCCATGTTTAACGTCGAATCAAAACGATTTTCGACAAGGACCAACATCATGTCATGCTGATCATTTTAGAAAAACTCCCATAGCAATATCCCTTAGAGTTTTCAAGAAGTAGTCGCTACAAACTTGTTTTTTAAAAACCTATTTTTAGATTTGGCGGCCATCTTGGATTTCACATCTACATGAATTTTTGCTAGGATCAACTAGACTTCATGGGCAACATTTCTGTAAAGTTTCATGAAAATCCATTCAGTAGTTTCAGAGGAGTAGTCGCTACAAAAAAAAAGTTAACGGATGGACAGACGGACGGACGACGGACACCGCACCACGGCATAAGCTCTGCTGATCTCTGATCAGTAGAGCTAAAAACTACAATAGATAACAAATGAAATTGTGTATGTGTTATTGTTTCCCAAAAGGCATGGCAACAACTGGCTCTTTTCCCAATCACTTGCAATTATTGCAAAGGGGTAAAACCGTTTAATTTTATTTTTTGCAAGTCCGGAAGAGGGTCAGTTCCAACAGCAGGACAATGAGCACATGAGTCGGCATTGATCGCGTGAAAATAATTATTTAAAAAAAAAAAAGAAGGAGTCGGGGTGTTTTAAGCGGGTCGGTCGGGTGACAGTAAACTCAGGTATAATTTTATTTGGCCTAAACACTAAACTATTGTGAATTAATAAGAAACCAAAAAACACCGAGTCCACATGTTTTAATGTATGATATCGCTGGGTTTTATTTTTGGATTTTAAGCCATTTTCATTACATATATTTTTCTTAATAACTGAGGAAGACTGTGTCCATTAAGTTATACCATGCAGCATCTTACGCGATTTACAAAAGTAATTAAATTGGTCTAAAATTAAAACATCGGCGAATTCCTCTATACACAAATTAAATCGTAGTTTTAGTGGGAGGGTGACTTTTTTTTTACAATTGTGTCTACCTGCATCTATTGGTTTTTATCTTATCAATGTTTAATAATGATCTTACACGAGTGCCTGATTAATATTGAATTTATCAAACGAGTTGGATACTGCTTCCATTAAGTTATGTGAGAATTGTATCCAAATTGTTCAATAAATTCAATATATAGTGAAAGGGATCTCGTTGATTTCCGTAATCCATGATGTTTTTTACAATTGTGTCTACCTGCATCTATTGTTTTTTTTCTTATCAATGTTTAATATATAATGATCTTACACGAGTGCCTGATTAATATTGAAGTTATCAAACGAGTTGGATACTGCGTCCATTAAGTTATATCAAGCAACATCTTACGCGATTTACATATTCCAAAAGTAATTAAATAGGTCTAAAGACATCGCGCTGGCGAATTCCCTTATTCACAAATTTAACAAAAGTAAAACTGAAATAAGCCTGAATATTTTTACATGTAACTTGCATGTTGAATATGTCTATACACTTTTATCTAGACTGTGCTATACTTGAATATTAAATATAAAATGTGTGTATTGATCCTTACTCCGCTTATGCCATACTCATAGTGGACACGCGGGTATACAATAGGAAATGAAATTAATCTGATTGCACTTGCTTTTGCGTTATCTCCGGTACTATTCTGCACATAATCAACAGATACATGTACGAACTTGTGCACCGATATAAATCTATTTGCTGATCAAACTTCTACCTGAAAAGATATGTTTGTAATATGTTTAGAGAGCAATATTGCACTGAATTGCCAATTCCGATAACTACGTTAATTTCAAGGCTTTTGGTGGAATATAAATGGTTGGGCAATTTAAGTGTAAAACAGTTTACATTATCTAAATTACGTATTTTAATTGAATTAAATTGGAATATATATATATAGCACTGACTATAAATTCCAATTTAATTCAATTAAACAGCAAGGTCATTTTAAAGGTTTACACATCTTGTGCGTGTAATTGGTAGACCTCTACTTGTTTTTATCAATATAATGTTGCTTCATAATTTGATTAATACTCCTCGTCACAATCAAGCATTTGTTGTGTGTGCGTGCCTATATTTATTACATTACATACATGTACTTGGTGGCCCGTGATTGGAAATATTCTATTCGATTCTAAAATAAAATGGCCGATGTCGAAGGAAAATTAGAGTTAAGGTATGAAAGCACTAATTATTTTCCCCATAGACACCAATGTTAAAGTGTCACATATTAATGATTTGCTGCAAATTCAACTCAAGTATGGATAATGCAGCAGTGTAATGTTCATATAGAAAACTATTTTTCCACTTGAAAAATCACCAGAAAACCTGGGGTCACAAGACATGTAAGAAAGTTCTTGTTTGTTTACTAAACAGATCAAGGGTACAGTTGTTTTTATTGATCGACTGTTTTCATTGCTCACAAAGTGTAAGCATAGAGTCGAAATTTCGAAAATGTTCATCAGTGATCCAGTAAAACCTATTAATACGCTTCTTATACATAAAACCACAAAATCAAATAGAAATGGGCAGTTTTCCCCTACTTATAATGCCCATTTCCATCAAAAAAGGAGGGATTACTTTTTATTATAGGAACTACATTCGACTACACCTCGGAGGTTTACATGCTACACCTCGGAGGTTTACATGTAATTTGTGGTGATAAACCTTAAATTTTACGCTGAGATACGCGGCATCCTTCACGCAGAGGTACGCGGAGTTCACAGGTGTGCACTTTTGCTTAATTGGATTCTACGCGGAGTAACTCAGAGTGGCTATCACTCGGCAATAGCGTAATTTTGCCGCGTGAATTCGCCGAGTACAAACACTGACTCCGCGTAGATACGCGCGAAACTCGATACGACCAAACTCGGCGAATCAAGTGAAGTGTGTGTTTCGCGTGAGCTGTACTGTATTAGACGGCACCGAAAAATCCATTAAACATGCTCTAATGGTTTTAATATGGAGATATTTCAGGTCTTAATGTTAATGTTGATAAAACCAGAGTTATATGGTTTGGGAAAAATAAAGGTCCTAATGTAAAATTATGCAGACACGGACCTTAATTGGGATTAGGGGGAATTTGTGATCCTAGGAATTACTAGGTCAACACATTTGAGGAGTGTGGTTGCATTAAATTATGAAAAAAAAATAAACGAAATTAAATCATTATTACTGTCCTGGTCAAAAAGAATACTCACACCCTTTGGAAAAATCACTGTTATAAAAAGCTTAGCTTTACCAAAGTTAAATCACTTAATTTCATCATTACCTTAATGATCACCCAGACAAAATAAAGAGATCTGTTGTAACTCAAGATTATGAGTGTGGTGGACTTAGAATGATCAATATTAAACGGTTCATATATTCTCTGAAATTAACGTGGATTAGAAGACTTTTGATTGGGAATAAAAAATGTAACATGAACAATATGTACCCATTCACCACCAATATGCTATTTTTCGGTAACGACTATGTAAAAAATAACTTGCAAAAAATATGCAATCCCTTCTGGAAGGATGTTTACACAAGTCTTAACATCCTATTGGATGTTAAAAACCTATTGTCATGGAAAGAGTTCTTAACACAAATGTTATGATGCAATCCCTTCTGGAAGGATGTTTACACAAGTCTTAACATCCTATTGGATGTTAAAAACCTATTGTCATGGAAAGAGTTCTTAACACAACCGTTATGGTACAATAATAACATTAATATTGGAAGATCAAGTGTTTTTTTTATAAAAGATGGTATGGTAAAGGTATTTTATTTATTAATGATATAATGGATAACAATGGTAATCTTCTCTCTTTTACCCTATTTATCGAAAAGTTTGCTGTCCATTCACATTTTTTAGAATATGAAATATGAAGGAATGACTGCAGCAATACGGGGGCTACCTTCAGAAACACAATTTTGCTCATCTTGCTATCAAGTTAGAAAATCCAATTTGCCCATCAATAGTGTCTCTAATAACAAGCGCACCGAAAGGCTGTCTTCCCATTTATTATATACTTATTAAATCAAATGCACATCCAACATCTATAGCCAAATGGGGACAATATGGTATAAATATAGACAGAGATTGGAATGACTTATTCAAAATACCTTTCAAATGTACAAAAGATACTCGATTGCAATGGTTTCAGGAAAAAATAAACCACAGAATTACTGCTACAAACATCCTTTTGACAAAAATGAAGATAAACAAGAGGCCCAAGAGGGCCTGTGGACGCTCTACTGGCTAACATGATTCTTATAACATCAATGAAGCGAGAGACTGCCATTTACGTTGTTTTTTTAAGTTTTGGGCAAAATACAGCTTTTTAACTAAATCAAGGGCCATAACTAAAGAATCTGGTAAAGTTTGGTAAAGATCAGATGAAAAATGAAGGCCCTACCGTATTAACGAGGCAAAATATAGAGTTAAATAACCAGTGTTTTTGAGATACCGGAAATATTGAATATTGAAATATTTCCGGTATCTCAATAACACTGGTTATTAAACAATATATTATATATTTTGTGATGATTTAAACGAGAAAAAAACTGTATGTTTGTTGTTTTTCTTTCATTTCTTCTTTCGTTCTTAGTGCGCAGTGATACATAATATTGTGTGACGTGTGTGACGTCATAAAGAGCGGACGCGAATGAAAACACATTTTAACGCGGCAGCCATTTTTATTCAGTATCGGTTGAAAGTGATCCATTTTGTGTACTTGGTTTTGATGGAATGGATAATTATATTGGAATTATTACAATTATTGGATATATGTGTGTTGTTCAGCTGGTTAATTAATACTTGGTTACGAAATGAGGCCAAACATTTGCGCTAGAAATATCAGGACGAAAACATTGGCAATATTAAAAGCGAAACTGATGAAAAGGGAAAGATAAACAGGAACATGAAATGTATTTATTGAACAACGATCTAGCAAAATTATAGTGGGAACAAGAATGTTAATCGCGATCTGCAAACTGATAATGCAGAGAAAGTTAATACTTCTTTTCGTTATAGTTTGTCTCAATAAACGTAAAACAAACACTTTTTTTAAAACAAATGTTTGAGTGTCAGTGTGTCAGTGTGTATACACAACACGTGTCATTTGTGTAATGGCTGACAAGTTTATTACGAGTCCGAAGAACTTTAAATTCGATTTATGCATTGAAACTTTTTCCTTGGACATGGTGATATGGCATTCTGATCTTCACTGGCTGAATGTGGCTGTGTATAAAAATTAAATGTCCCACCATGTATTGTGGTACTTCCCTGGAAGACAGCTGACAGAGCATGTTTTGGCTGGTAAGTTAAATTTTGGGATTGTGTCAATATTGGTTGAACATCAGGTGAACTGCAGTTTTGTTTCTAATTGTATCCATTGCAGTACATGTATTTTCTTTATTAGTGTCCAACAATTTAGATGATATTTCTTTCTGTTGCTTTACATTCATTTTTGAGTAGCTATTGACGCTTTGCAGATTTTTATGTCCACTCATCTGTATTGTGCTTGTTGATGCTAGTCCCATATCGCCAAACTTTTGTACTAGGTGCTTGCGGACGCTGTGGTTTGTTAATTTCCGGTCATCATTAATTGCAGGGCATTGCTCCACCATTTTTTTTATTAATTTGTAGATATGATTCCTTCCCATGGCTTGATTTTTATACCAACAGTGACTCGAGTTGGGTTTTCTTACCATGTTCACACTGAGAAAAAATGGACTCTCAGCATCAATCATTTCGACAGGACGTTGCTCCTTGTTTATTTTATAGGCTCTATTCGGGCAACGGTCGTGCTCTGCAGTGGCCAATGCCTTCGGTTTAAATTTGCGTGTGTTTTTAGGGTCTATGCCGGTTCGTGTTTTGGTTTTCCGTTCTCGTTTGTGACAGAGATATTCATTACCATCTTCATCTACAAGAATCTCTATGTCCCCCCATTATAAGTCTCTGTTCCTGCCCGCCACGCATTCCAAGTACTAGAGAAAAGGTAATGTGCAGTAGGTTTATCACTTGTTGAGGGGTTTCGTGGCCTAACTCTCCACACGCAAACAGTTTTTCAATGTCATCATCAGTAAGCTCATCGCTCTCATTGGGTTTATTTCCATGTCCTTCAGCTTTTAAGTAAGTCATTTTAGCTTTAAGGGCCTGGTTACTTTGCGGAAACATGGCGCTCTGATTTACTTGATACGGAGAATATTTTGATTTTAAGTATCTGTCCAGACTTGACATAAATCCCCTTATTGTACAGGGTTCATAGTCACCGCCATCGGCTTTCTTCACATTAACAATAAAATTGCCAAACAGAATGTCAAGTTCTGCTGGTGAAAGGCATTCAATATCCCTCGGCTCATTTTGCAAAACTAGAAACATTTTGAAAAGTTTCATATCATTTCCTGTTTTTCTAACTGTATTTTTGTTAGCATGCCCGGCTATGAACTGCAGTACCTCATTTTGATCAAAAATCTTGAATATTTCAGTTGAACTTGAAGTTGATGGTTCATTAAAGTTATTGTTAATGTCACAAGCTTTCATCTGTTTCTGTACTTCAGATGGATGGTTATTCACTGGTAGATCCAACCCACTCATGTCAGGATATTCAGACCCCTTGATAAAGTCCAGAAATTCTTGTTCAGACATAAGTCTAGAAAATCTGACATCTTGATGTAAACTGACAGCAGACGGTCAAACAATTGTTTTTATTTTTTTTTGTTCTAAATAATGTTGTTTAATATTATTTATTTGTTTATTTATTTATATATTTATATTTAAGAAATAGAACATCGTTTACTGTGAATTATCGTTTAATATATCACGGTTTGGAGTTCAATTGTAAACAATAAATTCACGAGCCCGAAGGGCGAGTGAAATTATTGTTTACAATTGAACGACAAACCGTGATATATTATAGATAATTCACCGTAAACGATGTTCTATTTCTATTCTAATACCCCTAAAATGTGAAAATAACGCACACATCTGAAATCTTTCGCATTGCTTTGCTTGCTCTCCTAACGTTGCATACGTTACAATGCGGAATGCGCAATGCGCAATGCTTATTCGCCTAACGTTGCAAACATTACAGTGATATATCGTTCAATATAACGAGATATTTTAAACTAGGCTATATAGTGCGAGTGTATTAGAATACTCAATATATATCAATATTTCACATTCATTTATTGGTGTTTTAATGTTGTCGTTGTTGTTGTTTATGTTCGTTGTTTATCTATTTTTAGATATATGGGTTAAAAAAGTAGTTCCGGCTAGTGGGAAATATCTCCCATTGGGAGATATTGCTCAGTGGAGCTCTGAGTAGATATGGCTTTTCTGTTCACTGGATATCACTATGAATCATCACAAAATATGTAATATATAGTATTTTTAACTGAATCAAGAGCCATAACTTCTCTCTGTTACTGGTCCGACTGGTCCAACAAAGAGATAAAAAAAAAAAAATAATAATCAGAGAATTAAAAAAAAATATAAAAAAAATATAAAAAAAATAAAAATAATATGAAAAAAGAAAGTCAGAAAATCTGGTAAAGTTTGGCAAAATGAAGGCCCTATCGTATGACGAGGCAAATTAGCCTCGATCACCCGGCCCGCTTCTGATTTCTTCGTTACGCTATGCTTCACGGATCCAGAACCAGGGCCTGGGGAAAATAGGACACTTAAAAACGCCCTCTCGTTTTGGGCGATTTTGGAGAGATTTTGAGAGATTAAATGAGACTTTCAAAATACATATTTTTAAGTTAATTTAATAATAATTTCTTATTAAAAGCAGCAAGTGACGTTAAAAAGTTAACTGATGCATCAAAAATTGACGTTGTACGTTCATTTACAACATGACGTCAGGCAAACATCGACATTATGGGCGTGAAAAAAACGCGCGAATAAATTGTTCTAAGCGCTAGTGGGCGCTTTAATTGGCCTAATCTGCCCAGACCGATATCTGCAAGTAAGACATATGCATGATACGGTCTAGCTGGGCGAGACTAGAGGCAAATATTAGCATTTAAAAAAAAATCAAGGGTCATAACTCCGCTGTTACTGGTCCGATCTGGCTGTTTTTCGAACTTGACCGAGCTTTCATTGACAAAACTGTGACCCCCAGGGCGGGGCAAGATGTGACCCCAGGGTCACCATTTCAATAAACTTGATAAAGGACCATAGTAAATGCAAAATATTTTTTTTACTATATAAATCTATGTAAAACTGTGACGCCCAAATGTGACGCCCAAATTTGACCCCAGGGTCATCATTTAAACAAATTTGGTGGAGGACCATAAGCTTATAGCAAATTCAAAATATTAAACCTCTGGCTCTTGCAGTTGCAGAGAAGAAGATTTTTTTAAAGTTTTTCCCTATACAAGTCTATGTAAAACTGTGACCCCCGGGGCGGGACCAAAGGGTCACCATTTGAACAAACTTTGTAAAGGACCATAATCTTAAAGTAAATGCAAAAGATTAAACCTCTGGCTCTTGTAGTTTCAGAGAAGAAGATTTTTTTTATTTGTTTCCTATATACGTCCATGTAAAACTGTGACCCCGGGGCATGGCCAAATTTGACACCAGGGTCACCATTTGAACAAACTTGGTAGAGTACCATAAGCTTATAGCAAATGCAAAATATTAAACATCTGGCTCAAGCAGTTTCAGAGAAGAAGATTTTTTAAGTTTTTCCCTATACAAGTCTATGTAAAACATGTCACCCCATGGGCGGGGCCAAATGTGACCCCAGGGTCACCATTTGAACCATTTGAACAAACTTGGTGGTCGAAGGACCATAATCTTATAGTAAATGCAAAATATTAAACCTCTGGCTCTTGTAGTTTCAGAGAAGCAGATTTTTTAATTTTTTTCCTATATAAGTCTATGTAAAACTGTGACCCCTGGGGC
This sequence comes from Cyrtodaria siliqua, assembly GCA_037043455.1. NCBI lineage: Eukaryota > Metazoa > Mollusca > Bivalvia > Adapedonta > Hiatellidae > Cyrtodaria > Cyrtodaria siliqua. The sequence continues at coordinate 21,237 of JAWPHD010009205.1, forward strand.
AGGGCTTAATTTGACCCCAAGGTCACCATTTGAACAAACTTAGTAGAGGACCATAAGCCGATGCTACATGTAATACATGAAAGCTCTGTGCCTTGTGGTTTCAGAAGAAGTTTTTTCCTATATACATGTAAGTCTATGAAAAACATGCAAAATCCCAATATACAAACTTTGGACCCTCCAGGGCAAGGTCATTTTTGACCCCGGGAACTTCATTTGAACAAACTTGATAGTCCAGGCATTGCTTGATAGTCCAGGCATTGGTAATTATTTTAAAAGAAAAACTGTCGAAATCTGTCCAGCGGTTCTTGAGATTTTTTAAGGTTTCGACAATATATGGTAATGGCGGCCATCTTGGATGTCGCGCTGACCTAATTTTAACAAATCTAAAAAACATTTATATACGGATCATCCACGTGAAGTTTGGTCAAAATTGGCCAAGCGGTTTCTGAGGAGAAGTCGTTTGAAGCAAAAGTTAATGACGACGATGGACGACAGACGACGGACGAAGAGTGATCCCAATAGATCACCAGGTGATCTAAAACTATGTGTTATTAAATGCATTAAAAGTTTGAAATACGTATTGCTTTCGAAATTTATTCATTGAATTTATCAATTTTATTGCATTTTTTATTTATCCCTGCTCTAATTTCCCCCGCGTTTCCCCGCAAACCTATCACAGAGAATGGCGGTGATTGCTTTCTTTCGAGACTGGATTTTGCAATCGCGGCAATTTTTAGGCCATCAATAAAAAATTGTTTGTTTGCTGTGCTCCTACCCAGAATTTTCAGGGTGGGTAGGTAGGGATTTTTTTTTTTTTTTTTTTTTTTTACATCGAAGCTCATCCAATCTACAAAACTATAAAGGCCCTACTACAATGTTAGGGCATAGGTTATTAAAACTAAACACAAGGACTTGCACATAATTATTTTATTGATGTGTATTTAAGGTAGGAAAAAGTTTTATTTTTAGATTTTATTTTTATATATATTGTTCGCATATATTATGCCATTTTTGTACTAAGGCAACTTTTTTGATAACCTTTGCAATCCAGATTAGATGCTTAACAACTCTGGCTAATAAAATTATCATTTGAATAAAAAAAAAAAAATATTTAAATTATATTTTTTCGGCCCGAGGTCATTAAAATATTTTGAGTCTCGGGTGAGTCGGTCGGAGCACGGCAAACAAACATATTTTTATTGATGGCCTTACAGTCGCGGGGAATCCTCGCGATATTCCGGGTGACAATCCACGGTACGATCGTGGGGATTTGCGACTTCGATTGAAAAACGGCCGTGGGCATGCTGCGAAAAAGGCGTAATCCGTATGGCACCAACTGTAAGCTAATTAGCGACAATCAATTTGGACCGATAACTAATTATCGCCTTGTTTATTGGAAACCGCTGCCAAATTGTCATGTGTGCGATAGACGCCGCCCACTTTTCCGCCTCGCGATGTCATTCAACCAGTTTGTGACCCCATGCTCAATATTATCCTTATATTTAATTGCATTATCGAGCCGCGTAAAACATCAAATATTGTGGCGCACTCTAGAGGCCAAAATGGCTGATCAGAACATAACGTTTGACAATGTTTGTTTAAGAATTAATAAGCCGGAGATGCTCTGTTTAAAGGCCGTCGGTCTTTTTGAACTTTACGATCACTGGTAAGTGTTGAATGCCCACTAATTAGTTGTACACATAGTAGAGTAACTTGAACTGGAACAAAGGCAAGTGTGAACGTGTTTGATCGGCTGTCTGTAAAATGAACATGAAACACCTTTTGTATTATACAAACGGTAGGATTACTCAAAATATTGGTACAATTTTAGAATGAAGTGGCTTTTATTACTTATTCTATGCATGATAGTCGTTGTGTACATGTATGTAGAATTTCCGAATTTTGTCTCACAATGCAACGCGATTTTTCTAGCTTTTTGGAACCCCTGTTAGATGAACTTGTTTTATGTGCCTCAGCTTAGCCTTCCATTTTTGTCCCTGTTACATATTGTTATTTATTTTATTTCTATGAATGTTAGCATATTGAAATGCATTTAATAACAAGAGGTCAATGACCTTGAAGCTCTACTGATTGATTTAGATTTCAGGAAGTAGTCGCTACAAACTTTGTTATTTTTAGCCTTGGCGGCCATCTTGAATTTCCGGCCGACCTGAAATTTTGCTAGGATCAATTAGACATCAAGAGCAACATTCCTGTGAAGTTTCATGAAAATCCGTCTAGTAGTTTCAGAGAAGTAGTCGCTACAAGTTTTCATTATATAACTCTATGTAAACAAAGATGGCCGCTGACAGCCATGTTTAACATCAAATCAAAACGATTTTTGACAAGGATCAACATCATATGATGTCATGCTGATCATTTTAGAAAAAGTCCCATATCAATATCGCTTATAGTTTTCAAGAAGTAGTCGCTACAAACTTGTATCTTGACAATCTATTTATAGCCATGGCTGCCATCTTGAATTTTCGGCCGACCTAAAAAAAATCTGGGATCAATTAGACATCAAGAGCAACATTCCTGTGAAGTTTCATAAAAAATCGTCAAGTAGTTTCAGAGGAGTAGTCGCTACAAGTTTTTACTATATAAATCTATGTAAACAAAGATGTCCGCTAGCGGCCATGTTTAAAGTCGCATTGAAATAAATTTCGACAAGAATCAACATCATGTCATGCTGATCATTTTAGAAAACGTCCCATATCAATATCACTTACAGTTTTCAAGAAGTAGTCGTTACAAATTTATTTATTTTAAATCTATTTTTAGCTGTGGTGGCCATCTTGAATTTCCGGCCAGCCTGAAATTTTCTAGGATCAACTAGACATCAAGAGCAACATTCCTGTGAAGTTTCATGAACATCCGTCAAGTAGTTTCAGAGAAGTAGTCGCTACAAGTGTTTACTATATAACTCTATGTAAACAAAGATGGCCACTGGCAGCCATGTTTAACATCGAATCAAAATAATGTTTGACTAGGATCAACACCATGTCATGCTGATCATTTTAGAAAAAGTCCCATATCAATATCACTTATAGTTTTCAAGAAGTAGTCGCTACAAACTTATTTTTTAAAAATCTATTTTTAGCTGTGGTGGCCATCTTGAATTTCTGGCCGACCTGAAATTTTGCTAGGATCTATTAGACATCAAGAGCAACATTCCTGTAAAGTTTCATGGAAATCCGCCAAGTAGTTTCAGAGGAGTAGTCGCTACAAGTTTTTACTATATAACTCTATGTAAACAAAGATGGCCACTGGCAGCCATGTTTAACGTAGAATCAAAACAATTTTTGACAAGGATTAATATCATGTCATGCTGATCATTTTAGAAAACGTCCCATATCAATATCACTTACAGTTTTCAAGAAGTAGTCGTTACAAATTTATTTATTTTAAATCTATTTTTAGCTGTGGTGGCCATCTTGAATTTCTGGCCGACCTGAAATTTTACTAGGATCTATTAGACATCAAGAGCAACATTCCTGTAAAGTTTCATGAAAATCCGCCAAGTATTTTCAGAGGAGTAGTCGCTACAAGTTTTTACTATATAACTCTATGTAAACAAAGATGGCCACTGGCAGCCATGTTTAACGTCGAATCGAAACAATTTTTGACAAGGATTAACATCATGTCATGCTGATCATTTAAGAAAATGTCCCATATCAATATCACTTATAGTTTTCAAGAAGTAGTCGCTACAAACTTGTATTTTAAAAATCTATTTTTAGCTTTGGTGGCCATCTTGGATTTCACATCAACATGAATTTTTGCTAGGATCAACTAGACTTCATGGGCAACATTTCTGTAAAGTTTCATGAATATCCATCAAGTAGTTTCAGAGGAGTAGTCGCTACAAATAAAAGTTTACGGACAGACGGACGGACAGACGACGGACGCCGCACCACGGCATAAGCTCTGCTGATCTCTGATCAGTAGAGCTAAAAATAATAAATGTCCTAAAAGATGGTGACAAAAGAGTCTGTATTTTTATATTTCCTTACTATATGCATGCATTCATTCTGTCCTTTTTAAAATGTGTTTCTTGACAATTTTTAACAAGAGGTCAATGACCTTGAAGCTCTACTGATTGATTTTGATTTCAGGAAGTAGTCGCTACAGACTTGTTTTTTGAAAATCTATTTTTAACCGTGGCGGCCATCTTGAATTTCCGGCCGACCTGAAATTTTGCTAAGATCAATAAGACATTAAGAGCAACATTCCTGTGAAGTTTCATGAAAATCCGTCAGGTAGTTTCAAAGAAGTAGTCGCTACAAGTTTTCATTATATAACTCTATGTAAACAAAGCAGCCATGTTTAAGGTCAAATCAAAACGATTTTCGACAAGGACCAACATCATGTCAAACTGATCATTTTAGAAAAAGTCCCATATCAATATCTCTTATTGTTTTGAAGAAGTAGTCGCTACAAACTTATTTATTTTAAATCTATTTTTAGCTGTGGCGGCCATCTTGAATTTCCGGCCGACCTGAATTTTTCTAGGATCAACTAGACATCAAGAGCAACATTCCTGTGAAGTTTCATGAACATCCATCAAGTAGTTTCAGAGGAGTAGTCGCTACAAGTTTTTACTATATAACTCTATGTAACCAAAGATGGCCACTGGCAGCCATGTTTAACGTCGAATCAAAATAATTTTCCACAAGGATCTACATCATGTCATGCTGATCATTTTAGAAAAAGTCCCATATCAATATCACTTATAGTTTTCAAGAAGTAGTCGCTACAAACTTATTTTTTAAAAATCTATTTTTAGCTGTGACGGCCATCTTGAATTTCCGGCCGACCTGAAATTTTGATAGGATCAATTAGACATCAAGAGCAACATTCCTGTTAAGTTTCATGACAATCCGCCAAGTAGTTTCAGAGGAGTAGTCGCTACAAGTTTTTACTATATAACTCTATGTAAACAAAGATGGCCGCTGGCAGCCATGTTTAACGTTGAATCAAAACGATTTTTGACTAGGATCAACATCATGTAATGCTGATCATTTTAGAAAAAGTCCCATATCAATATCACTTATAGTTTTCAAGAAGTAGTCGCTACAAACTTATTTTTTAAAAATCTATTTTTAGCTGTGACGGCCATCTTTAATTTCCGGCCGACCTGAAATTTTTCTAGGATCAATTAGACATCAAGAGCAACATTCCTGTAAAGTTTCATGACAATCCGCCAAGTAGTTTCAGAGAAGTAGTCGCTACAAGTTTTTACTATATAACTCTATGTAAACAAAGATGGCCGCTGGCAGCCATGTTTAACGTTGAATCAAAACGATTTTTGACTAGGATCAACATCATGTCATGCTGATCATTTTAGAAAAAGTCCCATATCAATATCACTTATAGTTTTCAAGAAGAAGTCGCTACAAACTTGTATTTTATAACTCTATTTTTAGCTTTGGCGGCCATCTTGGATTTCACATCAACATGAATTTTTGCTAGGATCAACTAGACTTTATGGGCAACATTTCTGTAAAGTTTCATGAATATCCATCCAGTAGTTTCAGCTGTGAAGTCGCTACAAATAAAAGTTTACGGACAGACGGACGACGGACGCCGCACCACGGCATGCTGATCTCTGATCAGTAGAGCTAAAAATTAAATTACATTATATTGAATACAATTTTTAAAAAGTTGCAAATATTACATAACTCAAGTTTTAATTATATTAAAGCACTAAAGCAAAATGCAGCATGCATGTATGATATGGAAATATTGATACCTATAGGTTAAAAGGCATACTCTTTATAACTTACAATTGATGTGTACACAAACGCGAGGATTTAGCGACTTAAAGTTCCTAAATAAAGTCTGGCTAAAGACATGCTATCCCGGCTAAAGGAATTTTTAGGGCGTTAGCCAGATTTGGCTAACGGGTTTAAAATCCTAGCGCTAGCCTAGAACTGTATACTACATAATTATAACAATCCATTCTGGGCACTGATCTTAACTCTTAAAGCATGGCCTTTGAATCGACCAGATAAAGCTGCAGGTTATGTTTATGAACTAATTGCAACATTTTATTAAAATAAAACCCAGTGAAATCGAGCAAATAACTAGTCCTCTACAGGTGTAACCACCTATCTGAAAACTGCACAATGGATACTTCTCAGCCCTATCAATTTCATAAGACAGCCCTCAAGGGAAAGTGAAGTTATTGCGAAAAAACTGTTTTTTATTTATATTAACAGCAACCTTGAACTTTGACCATCTGACCTGAATAACAATCCAGTGCTTCCTTTTAATGGGCTGTATATTTTTATGAAGTTGTGTAAAACTCATTTAAAACCATACTGTAGCTGTTTTGTAGCATGTCCATTTCAGCTCCCTGCCAAACACTGACTTCCAATAACTGGTAGTTGTAGTACACCATTTATTCTGACAGGTGTTACTTTCAATTAATGATTTACACCTGTGCTATTACAAAGGGAATTTTCAGTGACCATGCTACAAATGTATTGAGCGGAAACTATTTTTTATTTATAGTAAAAAATTACCTTGAGGCTTGACCTTTTGAAAGAACACCCTGAAAAACAATCCTGAGCTTCCTTTCCACTTTGTGGTGGTTTCCTTGAATTCCTGCAAGGGAGAAACAATTTACTTAGTAGTAATCAATTTCAAATGTACACTGGCAGTGACCTTGCTCAAAATCAAATTATCTAAATAACAATCCGAGATTCATTTAAGTGAAGTTTCGTTAAGATTCCTTAAGGGAAGGTGAATTTATTCAGCAGAAACCAAATTTTAGTTGTAGTAACATTGACCGTAACTTTTAGAAAAATGACCTGAATAACAATCTCATGTTTAATTCCCTTGAGGTGATTTTTTTTGTTATTTAAATACTTCATGGGAAACTAAAGTTATTGAGTGGAAACCAATTTCCAATAGCAGCAATGATCTTGACTGAAAATCAAACTACCTAAATAACAATCCCGGGCTTCCTTGCCATGAGATGCACTTTGTGGTAAAGTTTTATTAAAATTCCTGCAGGGAAAATAAATTTATTCAGCAACAACAGGTCAATAACCTTGAAGCTCTACTGATAGTTTTGATAGATAGATCAGCATTCCATTGAAGTTTCATGAAAATCAGTCAAGTTGTTTCAGAGTAGTAGTCCCTACAAAGTTTTTATTATATAACTCTGTGTAAACAAAGATGGCCATTGGCAGTGATGTTTAATGTTGAATCAAAATAATTGTCAACAAGGATCAACATCATGTCATACTGATAATTTTAGAAACAAGAAATCCGCGGATTCACATGTCTCGTCTAACGGGGGCAGGATTTAAAAATAAAAAAGGTCAAAGATGTTTCAATGGAAGTTTTTTAACATTTTAGTAACTAACAAGAGGTCAATGACCTTGAAGCTCTACTGATAAGTTTTTGATAGCTAGATCAATATTCCAGTGAAGTTTCATGAAAATCTGTTAAGTAGTTTCAGGGGAGTAGTTGCTACAAGTTTTTATTATATAACTCTATGTAAACAAAGATGGCCGTGGCAGCCATGTTTAATGTTGAATCAAAATAATTTCCAACAGGGACCAACACCATGTCATGCTGATCATTTTAGAAAAAGTCCCATATCAAATATCACTTAAAGTTTTCAAGTAGTCGCTACACATTTTGTTTTTTAAAAATCTATTTTTAGCCGTGGTGGTCATATTGAATTTCCAGCCGACCTGATGTTTTGCTAGGATCAACTAGATATCAAGAGCAACATTCCAAAGTTTCATAGGAGTAATGGCTACAAGCTTTTACTATGTAACACTATGTAAACAAAGATGGCCGCTGGCAGCCATGTTTAACGTTGAATCGAAAAGATTTTCGAAAATTAACAACCTCATGTCATGCTGATCGTTTTAGAAAAAGTCCCATATAAATATCACTTATAATTTTCAGGAAATAGTAACTACAAATTTGTTTTTTTTATACCTATATTTAGCCATGGTGGCCATCTTGAATTTCCGGCCTGACTAAAATTTGCTAGGATCAATTAGACATCAGGAGCAAAATTCCTGTGAAGTTTCATGAAAATCCTTCAAGTAGTTTCAGAGGAGTAGTCACTACATATTTTTATTATATAACTCCTATGTAAACAAAGATGGCGACTGGCAGCCATGTTTAATGTTGAATGAAAATAATTTTTGATAAGGATCAACAACATATCATGCTGATAATTTAAGAAAAAGTCCAATATCAATATCACTTTTAATTCTTAAGAAGTAGTCGCTACAAACTTGTTTTTTAAAAATCTATTTTTAGCTGTGGTGGCCATCTTGAATTTCTGGCTGACCTGAATTTTCGCTAGGATCAACTAGACATCAAGTGCAACATTCCTGTCGTTTCATGAAAATCCGTCCAGTAGTTTCAGAGGAGTAGTCGCCACAAGTTTTTCCTATATAACTCTATGTAAACGAATATGGCGACTGCTGGCCATGTTTGACATCCAATCAAAATGAACTTTGGTTGGGACCAACTACTTGTCGTGACAGTCATTTTGGTAAAAGTTCCAAATCAATATCACTTATGGTTTTTGAGAAGTAGTCGCCACAAAATCACAAAATCTATTTTTAGCCATGGCAGCCATCTTGAATTTCCGGCCCCCCTGAATTTTTGCTAGGATCAACTAGACATCAAGAGCAACAATCCTGTCAAGTATTATGAAAAGTCTGTCAAGAAGTTTCAGAGGAGTAGTCGCCGCAAGTTTTTTTTATATAACTCTATGTAAACAAAGATGGCCGCTGGTGGCCATGTTTGACATCCAATCAAAATGAACTTTGGTTAGAACCAACTGCATGTCGTGCCAGTCATTTTGTTAAAGGTTTCAAATCAATATGTTTCAAATCAATATCGCTTATTGTTTTTGAGAAGTTGTCGCCACAAAATCGCATTTTCTATTTTTAGCAGTGGCGGCCATCTTGAATTTGCGGCCAACCTGAATTTTTGCTAGGATCAACTAGAAAACAAGAGCAACATTTCTGTGAAGTTTCATGAAAATCCGTAAAGTAGTTTCATAGGAGTAGTCGCTACAAGCTTTTACTATGTAACACTATGTAAACAAAGATGGCCGCTGCAGCCATGTTTAATGTTGAATCAAAATGATTTTCGAAAATGACCATCCTCATGTCATGCTGATCGTTTTAGAAAAGTCCCATATCAATATCACTTAGTTTTCAGGAAATAGTCACTACATTTTTTAATCTATTTTTAGCTGTGGCGGCCATCTTGAATTTCCGGCCCGACTAAAATTTTGCAAGGATCAATAAGACATCAGCAGCAACATTCCTCTGAGGTTTTATGAAAATCCGTAAAGTAGTTTCATAGGAGTAGTCGCTACAAGCTTTTACTAGTTTCATAGGAGTAGTCGCTACAAGCTTTTACTATGGCAGCCATGTTTAACGTTGAATCAAAATGATTTTCAAAAATTACCAACCTCATGTCATGCTGATCGTTTTAGAAAAAGTCCCATATGAATATCACTTATAGTGGCGGCCATCTTGAATTTCCGGCCTGACTAAAATTTTGCTAGGATCAATCAGACACCCTGTGAAGTTTCATGAAAATCCTTCAAGTAGTTTCAGAGGGGTAGTCGCTACAAATTGTTATTATATAACTCATAGTAAACAAAGATGGCGACTGGCGGCCATGTTTAATGTTGAATGAAAATAATTTTTGACAAGGATCAACATCATGTCATGCTGATAATTTTAGAAAAAGTCCCATATCAATATCACTTATAGTTTTCAAGAAGTAGTCGCTACAAACTTTTTTTTAAAATCTATTTTAAGCTGTGGTGGCCATCTTGAATTTCCGGCCGACCTGAAGTTTGGCCAAGATCAACTAGACATCAAGTGCTGTCAGGTTTCATGAAAATCCGTCCAGTAGTTTCAGAGGAGTAGTCGTCACAAGTTTCTCCTATATAACTCTATGTAAACAAAGATGGCCGCTGGTGGCCATGTTTGACATCCAATCAAAGTGAACTTTGGTAAGAACCAACTACATGTCGTGCCAATCATTTTGGAAAAGGTTTCAAATCAATATGGTTTCAAATCAATATCACTAATGGTTTTTGAGAAGTAGTCGCCACAAAATCGCATTTTTAAAATCTATTTTTAGCCGTGGCGGCCATCTTGAATTTTTGCTAGGATCAACTAGACATCAAGAGAGCAACATTCCTGTCAAGTTTCATGAAATTCCATCAAGTAGTTTCAGAGGAGTAGTCGCCACAAGATTTTTCTATATATCTATGTAAACAAAGATGGCCGCTGGTGGCCATGTTTGACATCCAATCAAAATGAACTTTGGTTAGGACCAACTACATGTCGTGCCAGTCATTTTGGTAAAGGTTCCAAATCAATATCTGTTATGGTTTTTCAGAAGTAGTTGCCACAAAATCGCATTTTTAAAATCTATTTTAAGCCATGGCGGCCATCTTAAATTTCCGGCCGACCTGAATTTTTGCTAGGATCAACTAGACATCAAGAGCAACATTCCTGTGAAGTTTAATGAAAATCCATCAAGTAGTTTCAGAGGATTAGTCGCCACAAGTTTTTCCTATATAACTCTATGTAAACAAAGATGGCCGCTGGTGGCCATGTTTGACACCCAATCAAAATGAACTTTGGTTAGGACCAACTACATGTCGTGCCAGTCATTTTGGTAAAGGTTCCAAATCAGTATCTCTTCTGGTTTTTCAGAAGTAGTCGCCACAAAATCGCATTTTTAAAATCTATTTTTAGCAGTAGTTTCAGAGGAGTAGTCGCTACAAGTCTTTACTATATAACTCTATATAAACAAAGATGGTCACTAGCAATGTTTAACATCAAATCAAAACAATTTTCGATAAGAACCATGTCATGCTGATCATTTTACAAAAAGTCACATATCAATATCACTCATAATTTTCAAAAAGTAGTCGCTACAAACTTGTTTTTTAATAATCTATTTTTAGCTTTGGCAGCCATGTTGGATTTCAACGTGAATTTTTTCTAGGATCAAGTAGACATCATGGGCAACATTCCTGTAAAATTTCATGAAAATCCACCACGTAGTGTCAAAGTAGTCGAGATAAAAATCAATTTGTATTTTTAGTAATGGTGTCCGTGACCTTTGGATAACCTAAGTAACAATCCCATGATAATTCGGATTTCCGATGAGGTGAAGTTTTTGGTAAATCTGTCAAGGGAAACTACTGTTATTGAATGGCAACCAAAATCCTATTTATAGTAACAGTGACCTTAATCTTTTACCAAATGACCGGAATAACAATCCTGAAATTCCTTTCAAAGAGACCTATTTTGAACATTAATTAAGTGCGTTTTACATTCAACTGATGATCGATTATAGACTTGCATCAGTTACAATCGATGAATTGGTACATCACTAACTAAAGGCAGAACAATTTTGACAAGCACAAAGAGCAACTGTTGTTCCGATTTAACATTATGAATTAAAATTCGTCACTGAAGCCTTCGTCTAGCATGCAGATTACTTTATTACAATTTTTCATGATAGAGTTTACTGGGTTGGTACAATGCAGCACACGTCAAACCCAGACTTTATTATTTCATTTCGAGTGAGTAAAATCGCGTACTTATGCGGAGTTTGATGACAAACTGCTTTGAGTGGAAATCAGCTACGTGAAAAATGAATGGCATACTTAAGCCAAGATATTTTGCATAGAAACTCAAAATTTGGCCATGTCGAAATAACACAGGTAATGAGTGCATCTATTTCTCCATTTAGGTCATTTTGTCCATAATTCTTCAGTAAGTTTAGTGAGAAATGTTAAACTTTCTATCTTTGGATGTTGGCAACTCATAAATACAATAGGTATTTCCTAGATATTTTCTTGCGCCAAAATGCAATTTATACGATGGTTCTTATTATTAGTCAGAGCTCTAACCTTAAACAGTTACAACTTTTATAACTGCTGGAAGTTATCAAAATGCCAAATTATTATCTCCCTTTGTTTTAGAGTAGCAGATACTTTTCCCCCAATAACCATTTGTAACCTAAATCAGTTACCAAGATCATTTGCTAATAAATCGAAATAGTTGCCAAATGTGCAGTGTTTATTTATGTCTGAATACTTATTATTAAGGATAAATACATGTCACAGAGTCAAAATATCCCATTTGGCATGTTGTCCAAATCCTATATTTTCCCTATATGTTGTGGCCCTCCTGTTCAATCCAATATACGAAGTGTCCGGTATTTGTCCATTGTTTGTATATGTAAGTCAGGTCAGTCCATGTTGTGTTATGTCATGTGCATGTAAACGTCAGTGTGGTCGAGTGATCTGATTGGGTATGAATGAACCTTAACCTCTTCTTTGTATGAAATATGAATTCCCGCATATTAGAGACACGCTCGCACTAGGCCATTTTGAACAGTCGCCATTTCATAGATTGTTAACTGTATTTGCATTTACATGCACTACAACTGTTAAAAGAATATATCTTAAGAGAACTCGATTATACATCTATCCATGGTCACCTAATAAAGGAATACAAGAAAAACCCACTACATAGTTTTGTTTACACGACCCCGATGACATACATCTTCAAGATCCAATTAGCTGTTGTTCACTAATTGTCATGTTGGTGCCTACAAAATGATTTTTAATGAATTTTATTGCATAATAGTAGGTAACTTCAGAGGCTTTGCGCATTGGATTTTCATTGATGCTCATAGAATTTTATTGCATGGTTTTAAAGTTGAATAATCACCCTACCTGGAGAAAATTATATATTTATAAGCAGGGAAAATTCCAGTACAGAAGATAGAATGCTTCTAAACATGAATGATTTTGTGGTAGTAACAAACTGCTTCTGGTTACTATCCCAGTTTTAGTTGTTTTTTTAACAACAGTCGCAGGTTATGAAAAACGTAACTGTTTAAGGTTAGAGCTTTGACTGATTATTGACTTTACAGTAATGGATCATTTCCATTTGAGGGAAAATGTTGCATATTATATTTAATATTATTCTAATTAAAGTTTTTTTTAGAATTTGAACTGAGTTTTATGGCGCACCAACACATACAAGGTTATATAGCGTCGAACAGGAATGAACATGTATTGCAAGGTTCATTCTCTATAATTTTATACATCAAAATAAAATATGGGAAATAGGCCTAGAACAGTACAATCATGTGTTACCTGAGAACTTGATGCGAATTCTATAGTACACATTTCATTAACAATGAAGCAACGTTTCCATATGCAGTGTCATGATGAAGACCTTGAACTTCCATGATAAAAAATGCCAAAACGAACATGACAGTGGGGTTCGGAGGGGTCTCCTATGGCTTAAGCACAATTTGCAGTGGTTGTAATTCTACCCCAGCAACCACGCGCGGTGATAATTATTTGTAATCAGTTACTTTACTAGTCCGTATTTTTATATAGATGAAATACTGAAAAAAACATTTAAAGAAAGCTGATGTGAGTGCCGCCTTGTAAAATGCATCTGGTAAAGAGAAGGAAGGCTTGGATTATGGATTTTAATGTTTTATATTATTGAAAACGGACAATGAAAACAAACAAAAACTTGTGATGTACTGCATGAAACGTATGAAAATCAAATATGGATCTGTTTCACAATTTACTAGAACATATAAACGCAAGAGTTAGAAAGTTTGTACACCTTTTTTGAAAGAACGTACATTTTTAAATCAGTTGTTTTAATTAACGGCTATGTGCATCAGGTGATTTAATGCGAAAGTGATGGTAACATTATACAATAGTGCTTGACACAAAGTCTGTATCATCCATGTTAAGATTGGAAATAAACCCACTGCAGCTTTAATTCAATTTTGGTCATTGATCAATTTTCTTTTACATTTTGACAGATGAATAATGAACTTTCAAACATTTCGCAACACTCTTAACTGCGTTTGAGTCGTACTGTAAAAGGTAACTTATGAAATCAATTGATACAAAACTAGAAGGCTGTTCCACAGAAGACTTGGGCCGCTTGCAGTGTGCTTATTTTAGCCTGTACATTCTATGTAACTATAAAACGGGGCATAACTCTGCCAAAATGAAAGTCAGTTATAAATAGGTCATGTTTAACACATGTCTTAAGGTAAAATGAAGATGTGTGAGAAGTTTTATGAACATAGACCAAACACTTTTCAAGTTATTATGGCCAAGGTCAGGTTGCAGGGTAAAGTGTGACGGACAATGACGATGGACAAAGTGATCCCTAAGTGTCTGCCATGCTACTTAGGCAATACAAAAATGATTACGATAAGAAATTATTAATAAGGTCATTGGTTTCAAGTATCCTTGACCTCTTAGTTTACGACCACTTAACGACATTTGGCAACATATATCAGTAATGCATAATATATTTGACATAATATGATGTTAGCTAATCTAAAGTATCCAACCTTTAACAAAAACTACCGCGGCTTTGATTACATTTTGTTCATTTTCCATCCGATAACATTTGTAAATGGATGACCTCAACTTGTTTTTTTCCAGTGAACGGCATGTGTTTCCGTTCACCTTGTTTACTATAGCTGTTATCCTGACAGTATTTTCATACGGGCAATTTTATGCAGATTTGTTGACCAAAATTCACACTAGCTGACAGCGTAGAAAAAAATGCAAAAATATCAACTATTTTTTTAATTTAACAAGAAGCAACAAAGCCGTACTTATTTTCTATGAAAAAAATATGAGTAATTGTTTACCCTCATCCCCCTAAAATCAATTTTTTTTTAATACCGTGGAGCTTTAAAATTATTGTCTTCTGCTGTTTTCAAAACATGTCCGTCTGCTTGTCAAGAATTTAGGTCACATGTCACGTAGGAAAGGTAGTACTGTGGGACACAAGGGACCATGGACAAAAGGGACCAGACACTTGGGACCACATTTTGGGACAAAAGGGACCACATTTGGGGACAAAAGGGACCATTAAAAAATTAGTTAAAAATGTAGATTTACATTGATAATAGTTGTGTATTGCAATGGTAAATACCATAATTTGATTATTTAAATGATAATTTAAAGGATAACTTAAACTCTAGAATATCATTTGATGGCCAATTATTCAATAAAGTTATAGGTTAAAATGTTCATTCTTTTTCCAGAATTTAAGTTTAATTAATTAAAATTAACTGTTCATAATATTAGATCTTATACTTTTTAAACATGATGGAGTCTACTGTCATGTGTTTATATTCATTGTAAGTAATTTTCATGTAAAATTATTAATTAGTGCATGCAGAATTCTGGAACCAGTTACCAACTTAATATTTTCCTTAAAGGGCCTTCTTCTTTGCTTTTGCCAATATACTGGTTTACCCTCTGTCATGAGTATTATCACCAGTGAGTGCTAGAGGAAATTTTTAGTGGAAAACGAAAAAGGTGAGATAGAGTAAAAGGATTAGTAAAGATAGAAGGAAGTACAGAGAGGGAAAGAGTAAAGAAGATAGAAGAGTGTTTAAAAATTAAATGAGGCGCGAGTGTTGGGTCTTCAAGACCTGGGTCTTGAAGGAATCCAACGACTCTGCCAGGCAGGTGTTAACGGGTAGCTGGTTCCATTGCACAACGGTTCGCGGGAAGAAAGAAAATCGTGTGTAGTCCTTGTCAGCCCTTAGCTGATGATACTGGTGTTGGCGTCTACCTGAGCCTCTGGTGAGGTATTCATCCTCGTTTATGGCTACTAAATTATTACGAATCTTGTAAAGCATACATAGTCTAGAGTCAGCTCGTCTTTGCTCGAGAGATCTCCACTCCAGATCGTGCAACATGTCAGTAACACTAGATGTGTTATGATACCTATTTGTGACCCATCTCGCTGCTCTTCTCTGCACCATTTCAAGTTGGTGGACTAGTCTATGATTGGATAAGTCACCTACCTTGTCTTTAGTGGTGGACTTAGGGTCCCATACAGTGGAACAATATTCCAATTTGGGGAGATCAAGGGATCTATAGGCCCTTTCTTTAATAGTCTGTAAGCCAATTTTGATGTTGCGTTTCAGAAAACCTAGAGTCTGGTTTGCTTTTGAAGAAACAGAACTAATGTGTTTATTCCACTTTAAGTCGTGGCTAATGCTAACACCAAGATACTTCATCAGAGGGACGGATGAGAGTGTGTGTCCATGAAGGGAATACTTATGTAGTGTAGGGGCTCTTTTAGTAGTGATGTGAATCACTTCACATTTTTCAGGGTGAAAAGCCATTTGCCAGTCTGCTTCCCATAGTTCAAGGCTGTGTAGATCGTCTTGGAGTTTTTTGCAATCGCCCTGAGTGTGTATAGATAGGTACAACAGCGTGTCATCTGCGAAAAGACGGACTGTACTGTGAGTGACATACTCTGGGAGGTCGTTTATGTAGACCAGAAATAGAGCTGGCCCAAGGACAGACCCTTGAGGGACGCCTGAAAGTACTGGGACTTACGAAGAAGATTTCCCTTCAAGTACAACTCGTTCGGAACGACCACTAAGAAAAGAACCAATCCAGCCCAGGGCTGCGCCCTTCACGCCATACTAATTGAAAAATATTTAAACTAATAAGTTCAAATCATCAACAAATTAAATAGAAAACAAATAATAGCTTACTAATAGTATTTATTTGTTTGTGAAATTGTTCCCATAATATGGATCTTTTAAGGATAAGGATATTTAAATCCAGGATTTTTTATATAAAGGTATGCAAAAACAACAATTATTTATTTGTTTTACTAGTAGTATACATATGTCATTTGTGAGTTCTTATCATATAAATTGTTTAAATAGCCATTTCATGAAGATAGATAACTGATTGCATTTATAATCCAGCTTCTTAATTAAATGATTGTATCACAATACAAAAATAAAACTATGGTCCCTTGTGTCCCATAATGTGGTCCCTTTTGTCCCAAAAATGTGGTCACAAGTGTCTGGTCCCTTTTGTCCATGGTCCCTTGTGTCCCATATTCGTAGGAAGTATACTAACAAAACATTTACCAGATATTTTTAGCACAAACATCGATATTGCTGCATGTTTTATTCAGGTACCCCGCCCTTGATATTACCCATTTACTACTCATTTTACGATTAAATAAAAATTGTTGACATCTAATGAAAGGCAAGGGATTAAATCATCACTACATCATAAAATATTTTATTTTGTTTAAGTTTGCTTTAAAATGGGATGCATTTAACGGCGAAAACACTGTTAAAGTGATTAAGTATCTAGGAAAATTATCCGTAGTCTTATTTTTTTTTATTAATTGCAAGTGTTTTCTGTTGTTGTTCTAAAGAACTATTCATTTAGCAGACGATAATAAAAAATGATGACGAAATTTGCATAATAAACGTGCGCAGACGTAATTTCCGCCGTCGGTCGAAATCACATAGTGGTCGAAAACAGATAGAAAGACGATACAAAAGAAATTCAACCGTAATGACAAAATCTGCCGGATGAGAAAGTGGTCCATATGTATAGCGTTTTCAACTCGAACATGACAGACTCATAGTTTTCCAGTATGTAAATTGAGCAAACATACCAACAGCAAGGCAACTTCTTCCTATTGCTGTTATTACTTATGGGCCCCACAAATCCTTGCACAAATAGACAAAACAACGGCAACACAATACAAAACGTATATATATATATATATAAAAGCATCAAAACCAAACGACTTGAAACATACCGAAGTTAGATGGCAGAAATTCCACTGCACACACACACACGACGCTGAAGACAACCATGTAATATTGTTGTGGAGAAGTCGAGAATTACACATGTGTTCAATTCAATTCATTGTTTATTGTAGAAGAGGCAAACTTTCTATATCAGAAGCATTCTGATTAGTCAATATCAAGTGCATCAAGGGAGATAACTTCTAAGTACAAGTAGTTACTTTAAAGCGGGCTTTAGCATTCAAGTAATGACTGTTACATCTCACTTCTTAGAAAATGAAGATATACAATTTTTATAAACTGAGTTTAACACATTGAGTAAGCATTAGAAATTGGAACTATTGAAGAATGACCAATCAGATAAAACAAAAGTCATGATAACATAATGTAATATAATACAACAGTAATGATGAATCTTTTTAAAAAATATTGTTGTGCATTTCTTACACTTTAGCTGAACTGTCACTTTGTAATCAAGGGTCATAACTCCGCTGTTACTGGTCCGATCTGGCTGGTTTTCAAACTTGTCCAAGCTATCATTGATATAAAACAATCTGGTAAAGTTTCGTAAAGATCGGATGAAAGATGAAGGACCTTATTATTATTATTGAAGGCCCTAGAGTTCACAATGCAGAAAATAGCATTTTTCAGAAAAACCAAGGGCCATAACTCAAGTATTACTGATCCGATTTGGCTGGTTTTTAAATTTCTCCGAGCTTTTATTAATATTAACAAACTTTGCAAGTTTGGTAAAGATCAAATAATAAATGAAGGTGCTAGAGTGTTCACAAGGCTTAATATGGCATTTTTCAACAAAACAAGGGCCATAACTAATTCGATCTGGCTGGTTTTCGAACTTGTCCGATTAATAAAGATCCGATTAATAATGAAGGCCCTGGAGTGTTCACACGGCAAGAGTTAACAGACGACGGACGGACGACGGACGACGGACATCTCGCCATCCCATAAGCTCTACTGGCCAGTAGAGCTAAAAAATAGAGTTATTTTAAATTGAGAAATTCAATATAACCCAACAAGACGAGGCACGAATACGCTTCTGTATAAACAATATATTCAATTTATGTCGCTTTTTATTAAGTCGTCCTGTCATTATGGGTTGACAGGCAATATGTCGCCCGATTAGTCAAACACCCTTACTTATAAGAGCGGTGCATGTTTTATTTCCGAATGTACATGTACACTTAATTGTTACATAACTGTAACAACGTTAAACGTAACAATTCCGCTAAAGATAACAACCGCTGCTAAAGGTAACAATTCCAAAGTTAAAGGTAACACCTGCGCTAAAGGTAACAATCACCCCTTCCGCTAAAGGTAACGACGCTAACGTTTTACGGCAACAACTTTTCATGTTAACTATTAAAGGTTAAAACAAACAGTCTACCCTAAAGGTAACAACGTTTTTCAACATCTGTAGTTCCAATGAAGATTGAATAAAAAGGTACGTGTTAGTTACTGAGTCATTTGATTCACCTTCCGACCGATGTGACCCGTCTCGGCGTTGTAAGAGGATGTGGTGGTCTCCCACTCGGACACGTGGATTTCCCCCGTTTTCCTGCAGGTTCGAATCCCACTGGTAGCTCGACTTGTCAAGTGAGAAAGTGTCGATTCTTATGGATGGCGGGGGATATACGATACTGGTTCTACCCAAGAAAAATGGGGCGGTCTGCCTCAATAACAAAAGAAAAAAAATCGACCGATATATATGACGTAAAACACTATTCAAACAAATAAAAAATCCTCTAATAGCAAGACCATGCCCAATTAAGGCATTAAGAGTGATTTGTATAAGCGGTTTAGCTTGTTTATCGATGTAAATAAAGAGTTATTTGATACTATAGATATTGGTCTTGTTTAGATTTCTGAAATAAATCAGACTTTATGAATCATTATAATATGTTCTTATATATATTTACTTGTTAAAGCGTCTCCGTGGCCGAATGGTTAACAACGTTGCGTTGTAAACCTTCGCCTCTCACCGCTGTGGGTTCAAATCCCACTGGGAGCTCTACTTGTAAGTGAGGAAGTGTCGATTCTTACGGATCGCGGTAGGTGTACAGTACTGGTTCTACCCAGGAAAAGTGGGTGGTCTGCCTCCATCACAAAAAATCGACCGTCATATATAACCTTACAAGTGTTGAAAATGACGTAAAACACCATACAAACAAACAAACAAACGAACAAAAGTTGTTTATACACCCGTTGGCGGATATTTGTTGATTTACATATATACATAGTATGTATTAATACAATATCATCCTTTATTTGTAAATAGTTTTATCTTTATATATTTACATTAATGTTTAATTACTACTGCATTTCTTCATCTTTCATCCGTTTTTGCACACAGTATGACCTATTTATGTGTTGACTTGCCTTAAAACACCAGTTATTTATTCATTCATTCATTCGATGTAAATAAAACACGTATATGTAGTTTTTTCTTTGAAGGTAATATATATATATACACCTACCTTCAGTCCGATTTTAACAAAAGAAATATGGGTATATTAATAATCCACCCAACTTCATGAAACGTATCTCATCTTTTGCTATCACCGGTACGGTATAAAATAGTAAAGCAAACACAGTTTGTAAAAAATAGATCACGGGTGAGGAGAAAATAGTTACAATGCAGACGAATCAGTAGTGTTATTTTTTACTGGTCCTTTGGGACCAACGAGCCCAATATAGGTGGCTTTGAAGTAGAATACCGCTTAAGCCGGTGCTAGGGGGCATGAGAAGTGTTGCTTTTACCATTACTTCTCATGAACAGACTCAATAAAACCGAGACTGCTGCTTTATTCTCTTAATTGTGTTAGTTGCTCTCAAAGGATCACCTTTATCAGTACTTATTGAAGCAGTACTGTCTCATTTCAGAAACAGTTTACTGAAATGTTAACCGAAATAAAAGGGAAACTCGTCACTTTTACAGGGGAACATTTTTCGCATACCAAACACAAAATTCGGCATGCAGTTTTACACAAACCGTATCGATGTTTTAAAGAACATATGAATGGCATTGAGAATTGATGACAAAACTACAGTTTCTCCCGCTTTCACATTTGGTGCGTACAATCGAAGCGGTTTTTTAAACAGGGACAAAATAGACAATACTTGTCAATGGGGCAGTGTAAATAAAGAAATCCCCGCCATGATCTTATCTCTAACCAACAAGGCAGCATCAATAGGCAATATAAGTAAAACACAAATATGCTCGTGTAAATATAATACAAAAAAAAAAATAGCACAGAAAGCCACAATAAAGGTACTCAGTGACTTGGCAGAAGCCATAGCAACAAGAGAATAAACCATTAAGGGCACGACAAGAAAGATCATAGACAAACATCAAACGCCACCGTCCCAATGGGCTTTAGGTAGGCGTCATCATAGGGTCCACATCCTGTCCCGTCATCGTACAATTAAAGAGGAAAGCATAGTGGCGAACTGTAAAAAGGTTGCAAAATGATAGGGTCATAACCTCTTTTGATAAACGTTTTAACAAGTTTAACAAAGATAGTATGAAAGTGATCATGACCAAGAATCTTACGAAGTTTATGAATCACATCACCATAGAAGTCACTCTTTTATTTTATTACACCCTAGCATTTCCAATAGCTTCGAACAAGTATATATCAATGTTCATATGTTCTATGTCCCAAAAAGGTCGTCCTAAACTTATTTTGTTCGGTATATATGATGACGTGTTATTTTATTTTTTCAGCTTCGTTAGTTCACATGTCTACTACTGAACGTGTTTATTGAAGAGTCCTCTGTTGAACAGTTGGTTTTGCACTTCGCACATAGGACGAATAACTTCTAGTAGATTAAGTGAAGTGCTAGTTAACAGGTATGTATTAACTTGTTTCATTTAGTAATGTTTTATTTTGTATACTATTTGTTTAAAGATGCAAATCAAAATAGAACTTATGAGATGCCGAGTTATCCGTCGTCGGTTCGTTTTTAACGTTTGCATTGTGAACACAATAGGGGCTTTATTATTAAATGGATCTTTACCAAACTTTGTCGGGATCCTTATACCAAATAAAGCTCAAACAAGTTCGAAAAGAGCTCGATACGATTAATTACACCAGAGCTATCACCCTTGTTTTACTGATAAAATGTCGAATGACTTTTTGCGTGTCTTTTGAGCATATATTCTGAAACATACATATATATATATATATATAATATATATATATATATAAGACTCTATGTTAAATATTTTAACTCCGCCAAGCTTTCGGACTTACGTCCTTCGTCAGGACTAATTTACTACTCAATGTATACAAGTATTACGGACGTGACGTCGTTGTGGGCGCGTCATAACGTCGAGTGTAATGGCGCGCTATTCCTTCAGATTGACGTCATATGGCCGGTATGTTCACAGCTTACTCTTCCATAACTGCTCAATGGTTTTCCGTATTGCTCGTCTCCATTCAGTTTCTCCAAACCCATTACTCTAAAATCACTGATACTGTGGTCCATCTGTGTAAAAGTGTGCTGCCACCGGATCGTTGTACTGTGTCCGTATTCGGGATAGGTTCAGCAAATGTCTCTGATACAGGGTATCGCCCGTCTCTCCCACATAGATGTATCCCTGGCAACACCTACAGTACACTGCATAAACTACATTGGTTGATTTGCAGGTGATCAAGTTCCTCACTTTGTATGTATACCCGTTTACATCGGTGAACGTGTCAGAACTCCATGATGTACGGGCATATGCAACATCGCTTCGCTCCACATGGGCGGCACGTGTTGGACTTCCTTAAAGAACTGCCTATTGTGCATCTTGTGTACCAGTAGTCTTTCAAATTACTGTCCCTTCGAAACGCTATTACTGGTGGTTCCAAGAAGATAGCTTTCATTGTTTTGGAAGTATGAAGCGTAGGTAGGTCTTTTCGCAGAATTCGACTATATTTGTTAATCCTCTAGAGAGAACGTCAGGACTAGGGGGATTCTCATTGATTTCTAGCGGTAATGTAACAATTTATCCCGTTGTTTTGCACCTACTTTCTTTAGTTCTGTCTCAACAAACTTCCCATCATACCCTCTCCGTTGCAAACTGTGTCTTAATGTCCGCTCTGTGGCTTTTGATAGCTAGAATCTTCTGAACATATCCGTTTTATCCTAACTCCTAGACCGAATGTAATAGCTTCCTTGTAGATTGCAGGATGGGAAGATTCATTATGTAAATATAGATGTTTGTCAGTAAGGTTTTGTGAACAAGTTTGTTTTTAGTCTTTATATCCGTCTCGTGCAATACGCTGTTCGCCGCGGCGGTATTAAAGTTCATAAAATTGCAATAAACAGGAATATGTCGTAAAACTACGTTCCCCTAAATGGTGCGCGATTTTATAATATACCGACGCTTGTCGTCCTAATTATGCCGTACTTCAATAGGGCACCGTAATAGTGGATTAGTTGATGCGTGGAATATTGTTAATTGGGGACACGTTGGAGAGGGTGTCATACTGGAAATCCACATCTGATACACCGCTCTAACGGTGTTGTGTGGTGAAGGGGACTTATTTCATATAATTACTGTAGAAATATGAATGATGTTTCATTTATTATGGTTATTTATCAATTATAAAAAGTCCGTAATAAATATATTTTTCCAATATCTGTACTTTTAGGTTCAACTTCTTCATCGGTTGATGAATCCGAGGTAATTTCTTCCTCAGACACGTATTCTGGCTCAAAATCGTAAGGTTTATTGTGCAACCGTCAATGTGCAACCGTCTAATCACATGCATTTCCTCCGACTTAGCATCACGATCGCTCAATTCCGACATTTTAACACACACTGCACTGTTTTTGCATGCTTTCCTAGTGTACAAATGGCTTATCTTAAGTCAAATGACGTCAAAACCGGTTATACAAGGAAGAGTCTTCTCCTTTAGATTTGTTTCGATTTTTTAGTAAGCCTGTTCGTCTTTCAATTTTTATTCTATGGTAATGTGATTTACAAACTTCGTAAGATTCTTGGTCATGATCACTTTCATACTATCTTTGTTAAACTTGTTAAAAGGTTTATCAAAAGAGGTTATGACCCTATCATTTTGCAACGTACTGCATGCTTGGTGATGGACCCTTTTACAGTTCACCACTACGCTTTCCTCTTTAATTGTACGATGACAGGACAGGCTGTGGACCCTACGATGACGCCTACCTAAAGCCCATTTGGACGGTGGCGTTTGATGTTTGTCCGCGGTCTTGTCTTGTCGTGCCTTCATTTTGGCTTTCTAGGCGTTTTTTTTTTTGTATTTATATATATACGAGCATCTAGGTGTTTTACTTATATTGCCTTTTAACGCTGCCTTGTTGGTTAGAGAATATTTCATGGCGGGGATTTCTTTATTTACACTGTCCCGTTTAATTGGGATGACAATAGGGTAAGCGTGAGGTTTGGTGCACCCTAGAACCTGGTTTGAAGCCCTATTGTCAACCCTTTTCAGTTTGTGATGTCGTTTGCATTTTTTATTACTTTTGCCTTCTCGTTTGTCTGTTTGCGTGTTTGATTTTGTGTTTTGTGGTTGACTGTCGTCATTGAATGCTACTTTCCCTGTCCGATTTTTATATCGTTCCTTTTTTATCTTTAAAAAACATATTTTCACTAAACATGCATCAATCAATAACATAGTAAACATCGTATTTATAATGATACTTTATAATTAAAAACACTTTAGCAACGGATTTGTTGATTAGGCCAATGTTCATCTTTAACCTTGTGAGCACTCTAACACCAGCGATATTGAATTAGGAACACTTGAGTTATGGCCCCTTCATTTATTAAAAAAAAGAAGGTATGTTTTGCATTGTGAACACTCTAGCACCTTCTATTTGTATTACATTTTAGTTCGACTATTCGAAGAATAAGAGAGCTTATATAATCATCCCGGCGTCGGCGTCGGTGTCCCAAGGTTTGCGTGTAAGCTGTGTTTACAAGTCTATATCTCTTACATTTCTTATCCTAGCACAACCAAATTTGTCCATGGGCTTCCTTATAGCATTATCTTAACGGCTGAATAAGCAATTTTGGTTCCTGTAACCTAATTTGGTTCCTGTAAGCCATGGGCTCCCATGGCACCCAAATTATGATTTAAAATGCGTCCCATTTCACATCAAATTTTGCGTGTAAGCTGTGTTTACAAGTCTATATCTCTTACATTTCGTACCCTAGCACAACCAAATTTGGCCATTAGCTTCCTTATAGCATTATCTTAAGGGCTGCTTAAGTAATTTTGGTTCCTGTAACCCCTGGGCTCCTATGGAACCCAAATTCTGATAGCCCTTAAAATGTGTCTGTTTCACATCAAATTGTGCGTGTAAGCTGTGTTTATAGGTCTATATCTCTTACATTTATTGTCCTTTAGCTGAACTAAATTTGGGAATTGGTTTCCTTATAGTATGTTGTAAAGGGTCGGGTAAGTAAATTTGTCTTCTGCGAATTATGGGCTCCTATGGAACCCAAATTTTGATGGTCCATAAAATGTGCAATAATGGCAGATCTAGGTTTGCATGTAATCATGTTTGGTTTGGGATTTCTTATAGTATTATGCATCTTGTTCATACTTCACCGATATTGGGGTATGGGCTCCCTCCTCCAGCCCCGCCTCCACTTCCTCTACCACCCCCCCCCACCCACCACACCTTTTTTTTCTATTTTATTTTACATATTTCTGTGTTGCTTTAGTCAATTCTTACACATATATGTTGCCCCCACCCCAGCCCCACCTCTCACCTGCCCCTCCCCCCCGACCCTCCTCCCATCCCTCCCCCACACTTGAAACTCAATTTATTTTTTACATATTTCTGTGTTGTTTTAGTCAATTCTTACACATAGCTTCTTACACATATATATGTTGTCCCCTCCCCACACACCCTTCACCCCGCCTCTCCTCCTTCCCACTCCGCACTCGAAACTTTTTTTACATATTTCTGTCTGCTTTTGTCAATTCTTACACATGTTGTCCCCTCACTCCCTCCCCCCCCCTCCCCACCTCGAAACTGGATTTTTATTTTATTTATTTTTTACATATTTCTGTGTTTATTTGGTCAATTCTTACATAGCTTCTTACACATGTTGCCACCTTCCCACCCCTCCACCCCCCCACCCCACCCCCACTCGAAACTGGAATATTTTTATTTTATTTCTATATTTTTTTACATATTTCTTGTGTTGTTTGTGTCAATTCTTACACATAGTTATGTTGCCTCCTCCTCCAACACAACCCTCCCCTCCATGCCCCTCCCCCCTCAAAACTGGAATATTTTTTTTTTTACTTTTTTTTTTACATATATCTGTGTTGTTTTGGTCAATTCTTACACATATAATATGTTGCACTCCCCAAACCCCAACCCCGCCTCCCCCACCCCCACCCCACTCAAAACTCTTTTTTTAGCTCTACTGGCCAAGGGCCAGCAGAGCTTATGGGATGGTGTGTTGTCCGTCTTCCGTCGTCCGTCGTCCGTTCGTCCGTTAACTTTTCTTCAAACGACTTCTTCTCAGAAACCGTTAGGCTAATTTTGACCAAACTTCACATGGATGATCCTTAGATGAATGCTTTTTAGATTTGTTAAAATTAGGTCAGCGCTACATCCAAGATGGCTGCCATTACCATATATGTTCGAAACCTTAAAAAATCTTCTTCTACAGAATCGCTGGACAGATTTCAACAGTTTTTCTTTTAAAATGATCGCCAAGGCCTATTCTATCAAGATTGTTCAAATAAAGTTCCCGGGGTCAAAAATGGACGTGCCCTGGGGGTCCAAAGTTTGTATATTGAGGTTTTTCATGTTTTTCATATAGACATATAGGAAAAAACTTTAAAAAATCTTCTTCTCTGAAACCACAAGGCACAGAGCTCTCATGTGTTACATGTAGCATCAGTGTATTACATGCAGCATCAGCTTATGGTCCTCTACTAAGTTTGTTCAAATGGTGACCCTGGGGTCAAATTTGTCCCCGCCCCGGGGGTCACAGTTTTACATAGACTTATATAGGATTTTTTTTTAAAAATCGTCTTCTCGGAAACCACAACAGCCAGAGGTTTGATATTTTGCATTTACTATAAGCTTATGGTCCTTTACCAAGTTTGTTCAAATGGTGACCCTCGGGTCACATTTGGCCCCGCCCCAAGGGTCACATGTTTTAAATAGACATGTAAAGGGAAAAACTTAAAAAATCTTCTTCTCTGAAACTGCAAGAGCCAGAGGTTTAATATTTTGCATTTGCTATAAGCTTGTGGTCCTCTACCAAGTTTGTTCAAATGGTGACCCAGGGGTCACATTTGGCCCCGCCCCAAGGGTCACATGTTTTACATAGACGTGTATAGGGAAAAACTTAAAAAATCTTCGCCATATTCGCCAGTAGAGCGTCCACAGGCCCTCTTGGGCCTCTTGTTTTTACATATGTCTGTGTTGTTTTGGTCAATTCTTACACATATAGCTATGTAGCCCTCCCCACTCCGTCCCCGCCCCCCACTTTCCTCCACCACCCCACTCGAAACTGGAATGTTTTTATTTTATTTTAATATTTTTTTTACATATTTATTGTGTTGTTTTTGTCAATTCTACCACATAGCTATGTTGCCCCCACCCGCCACCCGCCTCCCCTCCATGCCTCCACCCACTCCTCCCACTCAAAACTGTTGTTTTGGTCAATTCTTACGCATGTAATATGTTAGCCTCCACCCTCCCCACCCCCGCCTCTCCCACAAACCCAACCCCACTCATAACTCTTTTTATTTACATATTTCTGTGTTGTTTTGGTCAATTCTTACACATATAGCTATGTTGTTGCCCTCCCCACTCCGTCCCCACCCCCCACTTTCCCCCACCACCCCACTCGAAACTGGAATGTTTTTATTTTATTTTAATATTTTTTTTACATATTTATTGTGTTGTTTTTGTCAATTCTACCACATAGCTATGTTGCCCCCACCCGCCACCCGCCTCCCCTCCATGCCTCCACCCACTCCTCCCACTCAAAACTGTTGCTTTGGTCAATTCTTACGCATGTAATATGTTAGCCTCCACCCTCCCCACCCCCGCCTCTCCCACAACCCCAACCCCACTCATAACTCTTTTTATTTACATATTTCTGTGTTGTTTTGGTCAATTCTTACACATATAGCTATGTTGTTGCCCCCCCCCCCCCCCCCCCCCAATTGGTTTATGGGCTCCCCTCACATGGAGGACAGTGGGAGGGGTATTGTTTTCATTTTATCTTCCATTATTTGGATATTAATATTTTAATTTGAACGCAATCATTCACATATAAGGACAGTGGGAGGGGAATTGTTTTCATTTTATCTTCCATTATTTGAATATTAATATTTTAATTTGAACGCAATCATTTACATATAAGACAATTTAGATTAAATTCAGATACACAGATGAAATATCAATAAAATAATGAAATAATAGGCCACAATAAAAATTGCCAGATATCAGCTCCCTCCCCGAGTTGCCTTTCGGCCACATATTTCTTTAAAATGACAGCAATTTTGGATTAAAACAGAAAAATAATAAAATTTCACATAATTTTATATCGGCCCGAGTTTTTATACAAACCCCATCC
This sequence comes from Cyrtodaria siliqua, assembly GCA_037043455.1. Taxonomy (NCBI): domain Eukaryota; kingdom Metazoa; phylum Mollusca; class Bivalvia; order Adapedonta; family Hiatellidae; genus Cyrtodaria; species Cyrtodaria siliqua. Next base: position 49,522 of record JAWPHD010009205.1, read on the forward strand.
CCCAACTCCACCCCACATTGTTTTAGCCTCTTTTCTGATGGTATGTACTAGCTATATAATTTATTATTCTCTGAAAAAACGAATAGTCGAGCTGCGCTGTTCTCCGGCAGCTCTTGTTACCAAATGTTGTAAGTGTCTTAATATCAATTAAATTTCGGTTAAGTTAAACAAGCCATATAGTATTCGTTATACTTGTGAAAACTCTTTTACAGCTTCATTTAATATTTGATCTTTATCAAACTTTGCAAGATTGTTTACACGATGGCTTGTTTAACTTACCAAGCTGTCTGGTTTGTAAACGCATGTGAACTAGTAATGAAAGTTCACATATCTTGTGAACACTCTAGCGCCTTTAATTTGTATTTGATCTTAAAGAAACTTGGCAAGTTTGATATTATTAAAGAAGGCTCGGATAAATGCGAAAAACAGCTATATCGGGTTAATAACACCAGAGTTATGGTCCTTGATTAATTGAAAAAATGCAATATTCTGCCCTGTGAACACTCAGCACCTTCATTTTGTACTTGATCTTTTCCAAACTTGAACATATTGATGTTGACGAAAGCTCGGAAAAGTTTGAAAACTATCTATATCATTGGTAATACCAAAGTCATTGCCCTTGATTTATGGAAAAAAATAATATTCTATTTTGTGAACACTCTAGCATCTTCATTTTGTATTTGATCTTTACCGATTTTGACCAGATTGTTGATATTGGTAAAAGTGTGGGCTGTTGTGAAAACCAGATATATCAGATAAGTAACACCAGAGTTATGACCCTTGACTTATTGAAAAGTCATACATTTTGCTTCGTTAGCACTCTAGTTCATTCATAACTCCTAAACTTTATAACTGATTTTAATAAAACTTCACAGAAATGTTAAGCATGATGAGAAGGTTTATAGAGCGTAAGAATCAGGTCCGTACTTCCAAGGTCAAGGTCAATCTTGGAGATCAATGTCATATGGGTCAAAATGGTGCCTCAGCCATAACTCCTGAACTATTTGAGGAATTTTAATACAACGAAACAGAAATATACAGCATGATAAGAAGGTTGTCGCGTGCACAAATCAGGTCCTTGCCTCTAAAGGTCAAAGGAAATATAAAAAGATCGGACAGGGAAAGTAGCATTCAATGAGGACAGTCAACCACAAAACACAGAAACACACATGCAAACAGACAAACGAGAAGGCAAACGTAATAATAAAAGCAAACGACATCACAAACACGAAATGGTTGACAATAGGGCTACCGCCTTGGAACGGTCAGTGGCAATGTAGGCCACTGGGGGTTCTAACCGGTTCTAGGGTGCACACAACCTCACACTTACCCTATTGTCATCCCGTTAAAACAGGACAGTGTAAATAAAGAAATCCCCGCCATGATCTAATCTCTAACCAACAAGGCAGCATCAATAGGCAATATAAGTAAAACACAAATATGCTCGTGTAAATATAATACAAAAAAAAACAATAGCCTAGAAAGCCACAATGAAGGTACTCAAAGACTTGGCAGAAGCCAGATCAACAAGAGAATAAACCATTAAGGGCACGACAAGAAAGATCATAGACAAACATCAAACGCCACCTTCCCATTGGGCTTTAGGTAGGCGTCATCATAGGTTCCACAGCCTGTCCGGTCATCGTACAATTAAAGAGGAAAGCATAATGGCGAACTGTAAAAAGGTTGCAAAATGATAGGGTCATAACCTCTTTTGATAAACTTTTGATTAAATTCCTCAACTCGAGTACAAGCTCTTGAAAAACGAATAAGTTGAGACACATACACCCCATAAGAAGTTGCGCGGGGAACATCCCCATCCAAGTGGGGGTAATTAACAATGTCAAAATTAAAAGAGCCACGTTAGCCAGCAGAGCGTCCACATACCCACTTGAGCCTCACATGCCCTCGTATGCCTCTTGTTTATATATCATACGATAATTATATGTTTATTTTGATCCAGATGTATGTTATCTTGTCCTTTTTTTGCCAGGATGTCATTTAGCAGTGGAGCAGGAGGGTGGACCTACAATATTTACTTTGACCCGCAGGCTGACATACGTACACAGGCATATTACAAAATCACGGAGAGTGAACTCTTGACCAAACTTAAGGATCTAGTAGACGCAAACGAACCTATACTAAATATGTATGCCTACACACACCCTCTCATGTGGTTTCAATTAACGTCTTTTTTCTTACACCATAAGTTTATAGTATTTGAAACAAAACGTTGGTGGTGGTCAATAGAGAAAAATTCTGAGGGTATTACAATTCAAAGGAGTAAAATTCGAAATGCTGTACAACATAAATACAGACTAGTGAACAGATTGCGTTTAACACGAGTTAATTCAGATAAGGGACAAAATAGTGTAGAGGATTTGATTGAGTGGTTATATGAAAAAAAACACCTAAAACAAAAATACGATGCTGTCAACAGCAATTGTCAACAGTTTGCAGATGCTGTTTTTGATCATATGGCCAACAAATACACAAAACTGATGGATCGATTGGCCTGAGTTTATTCGCTATACCTCCTCCAACCCCACTCCCATTTACCTCTACCGACTGGTCATGTCACGATAATGCTCAACGGATAAATCTGCATTTTGTTTCTCCATTTTTGAAACATATTGGTTTTCACACGTTTTAAAGAAAAAACATTCTTAATTCAATATTTGTTTAAAGGCACATTAGTAGTGAAAATACACGTCGAGTTACAGTTTAGTCACACTCCGTTAATTTGCATTAGCATATGTATACATTTTCGCTAAAAATTGTAAGTAAATTCAGTTTCATAGTTTGACACGGAAACACGTCTTTCATTACTGGTCAAGACCTTATATGGTAATACGTAACACCCATACTTATAAAACTTAACAGATTCATTTTCCATGGTGGGTGAAGAAACTCTATTGCATTTTGGGTTAGTAGGTCAAAGTTCAAGGTCGCAATGACCTTATATATTAAACACATCGAAACCATAACACGCACATTCGCGAAAATATATAGATGCATTGCCGTTAGTAGGAGAAAGAATCTGACTATTTTAGAGTTAGGCGGTACAAGGCCAAAAATATGATTACTTTAAAACCATTACACTTACTCATGAATGAAAAAAGTACGTCTGTATTGGGGGAAGTTTGGGGGTGGGGGTGGGGGGATGCAGAAATGCATGCCATTTTATTGCGCGATTGCGGACCCCTTGGCCCGTGACACGCTCGTGACACTCCATACTAGTCCGTACTAGTTCGAAGTTGTCCTTAGTAGTCCGTACTCGAACCGTAGTGGTTCCAGTCATTTACACATGTCAACCGCGGTGTTTCCTGTGCCAATCTTGCTGCTCATTACAGTTACCGTACTCAACCGTACTCAAAACGTAATGTATTCGTAGTAGTTCGTAGTATATTTTGAGAAATCCGTAGTAGTAGTGGTGGTGGTGGTGGTGACAAATTCCGTGCGATAATTTTGAAACCATAAAATCAGCAATCATGATACCTCATTGGTAAATTGCCCTTGGTGAAAGGAATAGCCCTATTGTTTATAGTAGGTTACAAGTCAACCATAATACCCACATTTATGAAGCTTCATTGCACTTTGTGAGAGAAAGAGTCTCTTTGCTTTTGGATCAATCGATCAAAGGTCAAGGTCACTGTGACCTCATATAAAATACACATCCCGAGCGATAATATCGAAGCATAACACCTATCCTCATGAACTTCATAGATACATTGTGTTGTGTGAGAGAGGGGACTGTTGTTCTTGGGGTCAGGAGGTTAAAGCTCAATGTCGTTATGACCTGAGATGGCAATATGCATTCCGCGCGATAACTTCGAAAGCGTATTACCCATCCTCATGCAACTTTAGAGTAATTATTGCACTAGGCCAGAGAAAGAACTATATTGCTTTTGAGGTCAGTAAGTCAAAGTTCAAGGTCATTATGACCTCGTATTGTAATCCTCATTACATGCAATAACTCCGTAAATGTAACACCAACAAGAGATGTTCAACTTATGACGTAACACTTTCATTTTGTGACTAAATTAAATATCCTGTCATTCTCCCAGAATATGTACATTTTTTACTGAATCAAATATCTTGGCATTCTCGTCGAATATGCTTTCAATGTCACGTCAAGTGATTGTTTCGATATAAAACATTATGACATGAACTATTATGCTGCATCCGTATTTGTGAAAAAGGATAGTGAATAACGTTTGGAAGCAAATATCTCCAATCATAAAAATAACAGAAATATAAATTTTAAGAAATCTGCTTGTAAATTATCGTTAAAGGTTATATTAGTCTGATATGTGTGTCCATGTGTGAACGTACAAAAGTGGAATATGCATTGTTTTGCTGTTTGTCGGTTTTCACAGTTTCAGCGAAAATTAACATAAAATTCGACTTTGAAAATGATTAAATTTATGAAAACTTCTAGTACTAACATCAGCTGCAGGCAATGTTATGATTTTCTTCTATATAAAAAATATGTTTCAGTACTTTCTTATAAAGAAAAAAAGAAAAACATATAACTTAAGATTAAGAGGCAAAACACATATTATCAAATAATGATGAAAACAATAAATTGTGACCAAATATATTTTTTAATATTTTGGAATGTGATAATACAGCAATAATAAAACAAACCAATTCATCTTATGAATAAACTGCTTATGTTTTAAAATCGTAGGTAAAATACTACCAAACTATCCTATCATCTGTCAATTTCTTAATATTGCGATAACTTTCGAACTTTTAATCCAAGTTGGGGAACCGTGACACGCTCGTGACACTCCATACTAGTCCGTACTAGTTCGAAGTTGTCCTTAGTAGTCCGTACTCGAACCGTAGTGGTTCCAGTCATTTACACATGTCAACCGCGGTGTTTCCTGTGCCAATCTTGCTGCTCATTACAGTTACCGTACTCAACCGTACTCAAAACGTAATGTATTCGTAGTAGTTCGTAGTATATTTGAGAAATCCGTAGTAGTAGTGGTGGTGGTGGTGGTGGTGACAAATTCCGTGCGATAATTTTGAAACCATAAAATCAGCAATCATGATACCTCATTGGTAAATTGCCCTTGGTGAAAGGAATAGCCCTATTGTTTATAGTAGGTTACAAGTCAACCATAATACCCACATTTATGAAGCTTCATTGCACTTTGTGAGAGAAAGAGTCTCTTTGCTTTTGGATCAATCGATCAAAGGTCAAGGTCACTGTGACCTCATATAAAATACACATCCCGAGCGATAATATCGAAGCATAACACCTATCCTCATGAACTTCATAGATACATTGTGTTGTGTGAGAGAGGGGACTGTTGTTCTTGGGGTCAGGAGGTTAAAGCTCAATGTCGTAATGACCTGAGATGGCAATATGCATTCCGCGCGATAACTTCGAAAGCGTATTACCCATCCTCATGCAACTTTAGAGTAATTATTGCACTAGGCCAGAGAAAGAACTATTTTGCTTTTAAGGTCAGTAAGTCAAAGTTCAAGGTCATTATGACCTCGTATAGTAATCCTCATTACATGCAATAACTCCGTAAATGTAACACCAACAAGAGATGTTCGACTTATGACGTAACACTTTCATTTTGTGACTAAATTAAATATCCTGTCATTCTCCCAGAATATGTACATTTTTTACTGAATCAAATATCTTGGCATTCTCGTCGAATATGCTTTCAATGTCACGTCAAGTGATTGTTTCGATATAAAACATTATGACATGAACTATTATGCTGCATCCGTATTTGTGAAAAAGGATAGTGAATAACGTTTGGAAGCAAATATCTCCAATCATAAAAATAACAGAAATATAAATTTTAAGAAATCTGCTTGTAAATTATCGTTAAAGGTTATATTAGTCTGATATGTGTGTCCATGTGTGAACGTACAAAAGTGGAATATGCATTGTTTTGCTGTTTGTCGGTTTTCACAGTTTCAGCGAAAATTAACATAAAATTCGACTTTGAAAATGATTAAATTTATGAAAACTTCTAGTACTAACATCAGCTGCAGGCAATGTTATGATTTTCTTCTATATAAAAAATATGTTTCAGTACTTTCTTATAAAGAAAAAAAGAAAAACATATAACTTAAGATTAAGAGGCAAAACACATATTATCAAATAATGATGAAAACAATAAATTGTGACCAACTATATTTTTTAATATTTTGGAATGTGATAATACAGCAATAATAAAACAAACCAATTCATCTTATGAATAAACTGCTTATGTTTTAAAATCGTAGGTAAAATACTACCAAACTATCCTATCATCTGTCAATTTCTTAATATTGCGATAACATTCGAACTTTTAATCCAAGTTGGGGAACCGTGACACGCTCGTGACACTCCATACTAGTCCGTACTAGTTCGAAGTTGTCCTTAGTAGTCCGTACTCGAACCGTAGTGGTTCCAGTCATTTACACATGTCAACCGCGGTGTTTCCTGTGCCAATCTTGCTGCTCATTACAGTTACCGTACTCAACCGTACTCAAAACGTAATGTATTCGTAGTAGTTCGTAGTATATTTGAGAAATCCGTAGTAGTAGTGGTGGTGGTGGTGGTGGTGACAAATTCCGTGCGATAATTTTGAAACCATAAAATCAGCAATCATGATACCTCATTGGTAAATTGCCCTTGGTGAAAGGAATAGCCCTATTGTTTATAGTAGGTTACAAGTCAACCATAATACCCACATTTATGAAGCTTCATTGCACTTTGTGAGAGAAAGTGTCTCTTTGCTTTTGGATCAATCGATCAAAGGTCAAGGTCACTGTGACCTCATATAAAATACACATCCCGAGCGATAATATCGAAGCATAACACCTATCCTCATGAACTTCATAGATACATTGTGTTGTGTGAGAGAGGGGACTGTTGTTCTTGGGGTCAGGAGGTTAAAGCTCAATGTCGTAATGACCTGAGATGGCAATATGCATTCCGCGCGATAACTTCGAAAGCGTATTACCCATCCTCATGCAACTTTAGAGTAATTATTGCACTAGGCCAGAGAAAGAACTATTTTGCTTTTAAGGTCAGTAAGTCAAAGTTCAAGGTCATTATGACCTCGTATAGTAATCCTCATTACATGCAATAACTCCGTAAATGTAACACCAACAAGAGATGTTCGACTTATGACGTAACACTTTCATTTTGTGACTAAATTAAATATCCTGTCATTCTCCCAGAATATGTACATTTTTTACTGAATCAAATATCTTGGCATTCTCGTCGAATATGCTTTCAATGTCACGTCAAGTGATTGTTTCGATATAAAACATTATGACATGAACTATTATGCTGCATCCGTATTTGTGAAAAAGGATAGTGAATAACGTTTGGAAGCAAATATCTCCAATCATAAAAATAACAGAAATATAAATTTTAAGAAATCTGCTTGTAAATTATCGTTAAAGGTTATATTAGTCTGATATGTGTGTCCATGTGTGAACGTACAAAAGTGGAATATGCATTGTTTTGCTGTTTGTCGGTTTTCACAGTTTCAGCGAAAATTAACATAAAATTCGACTTTGAAAATGATTAAATTTATGAAAACTTCTAGTACTAACATCAGCTGCAGGCAATGTTATGATTTTCTTCTATATAAAAAATATGTTTCAGTACTTTCTTATAAAGAAAAAAAGAAAAACATATAACTTAAGATTAAGAGGCAAAACACATATTATCAAATAATGATGAAAACAATAAATTGTGACCAAATATATTTTTTAATATTTTGGAATGTGATAATACAGCAATAATAAAACAAACCAATTCATCTTATGAATAAACTGCTTATGTTTTAAAATCGTAGGTAAAATACTACCAAACTATCCTATCATCTGTCAATTTCTTAATATTGCGATAACATTCGAACTTTTAATCCAAGTTGGGGAACCGTGACACGCTCGTGACACTCCATACTAGTCCGTACTAGTTCGAAGTTGTCCTTAGTAGTCCGTACTCGAACCGTAGTGGTTCCAGTCATTTACACATGTCAACCGCGGTGTTTCCTGTGCCAATCTTGCTGCTCATTACAGTTACCGTACTCAACCGTACTCAAAACGTAATGTATTCGTAGTAGTTCGTAGTATATTTGAGAAATCCGTAGTAGTAGTGGTGGTGGTGGTGGTGGTGACAAATTCCGTGCGATAATTTTGAAACCATAAAATCAGCAATCATGATACCTCATTGGTAAATTGCCCTTGGTGAAAGGAATAGCCCTATTGTTTATAGTAGGTTACAAGTCAACCATAATACCCACATTTATGAAGCTTCATTGCACTTTGTGAGAGAAAGAGTCTCTTTGCTTTTGGATCAATCGATCAAAGGTCAAGGTCACTGTGACCTCATATAAAATACACATCCCGAGCGATAATATCGAAGCATAACACCTATCCTCATGAACTTCATAGATACATTGTGTTGTGTGAGAGAGGGGACTGTTGTTCTTGGGGTCAGGAGGTTAAAGCTCAATGTCGTTATGACCTGAGATGGCAATATGCATTCCGCGCGATAACTTCGAAAGCGTATTACCCATCCTCATGCAACTTTAGAGTAATTATTGCACTAGGCCAGAGAAAGAACTATATTGCTTTTGAGGTCAGTAAGTCAAAGTTCAAGGTCATTATGACCTCGTATTGTAATCCTCATTACATGCAATAACTCCGTAAATGTAACACCAACAAGAGATGTTCAACTTATGACGTAACACTTTCATTTTGTGACTAAATTAAATATCCTGTCATTCTCCCAGAATATGTACATTTTTTACTGAATCAAATATCTTGGCATTCTCGTCGAATATGCTTTCAATGTCACGTCAAGTGATTGTTTCGATATAAAACATTATGACATGAACTATTATGCTGCATCCGTATTTGTGAAAAAGGATAGTGAATAACGTTTGGAAGCAAATATCTCCAATCATAAAAATAACAGAAATATAAATTTTAAGAAATCTGCTTGTAAATTATCGTTAAAGGTTATATTAGTCTGATATGTGTGTCCATGTGTGAACGTACAAAAGTGGAATATGCATTGTTTTGCTGTTTGTCGGTTTTCACAGTTTCAGCGAAAATTAACATAAAATTCGACTTTGAAAATGATTAAATTTATGAAAACTTCTAGTACTAACATCAGCTGCAGGCAATGTTATGATTTTCTTCTATATAAAAAATATGTTTCAGTACTTTCTTATAAAGAAAAAAAGAAAAACATATAACTTAAGATTAAGAGGCAAAACACATATTATCAAATAATGATGAAAACAATAAATTGTGACCAAATATATTTTTTAATATTTTGGAATGTGATAATACAGCAATAATAAAACAAACCAATTCATCTTATGAATAAACTGCTTATGTTTTAAAATCGTAGGTAAAATACTACCAAACTATCCTATCATCTGTCAATTTCTTAATATTGCGATAACATTCGAACTTTTAATCCAAGTTGGGGAACCGTGACACGCTCGTGACACTCCATACTAGTCCGTACTAGTTCGAAGTTGTCCTTAGTAGTCCGTACTCGAACCGTAGTGGTTCCAGTCATTTACACATGTCAACCGCGGTGTTTCCTGTGCCAATCTTGCTGCTCATTACAGTTACCGTACTCAACCGTACTCAAAACGTAATGTATTCGTAGTAGTTCGTAGTATATTTGAGAAATCCGTAGTAGTAGTGGTGGTGGTGGTGGTGGTGACAAATTCCGTGCGATAATTTTGAAACCATAAAATCAGCAATCATGATACCTCATTGGTAAATTGCCCTTGGTGAAAGGAATAGCCCTATTGTTTATAGTAGGTTACAAGTCAACCATAATACCCACATTTATGAAGCTTCATTGCACTTTGTGAGAGAAAGAGTCTCTTTGCTTTTGGATCAATCGATCAAAGGTCAAGGTCACTGTGACCTCATATAAAATACACATCCCGAGCGATAATATCGAAGCATAACACCTATCCTCATGAACTTCATAGATACATTGTGTTGTGTGAGAGAGGGGACTGTTGTTCTTGGGGTCAGGAGGTTAAAGCTCAATGTCGTAATGACCTGAGATGGCAATATGCATTCCGCGCGATAACTTCGAAAGCGTATTACCCATCCTCATGCAACTTTAGAGTAATTATTGCACTAGGCCAGAGAAAGAACTATTTTGCTTTTAAGGTCAGTAAGTCAAAGTTCAAGGTCATTATGACCTCGTATAGTAATCCTCATTACATGCAATAACTCCGTAAATGTAACACCAACAAGAGATGTTCGACTTATGACGTAACACTTTCATTTTGTGACTAAATTAAATATCCTGTCATTCTCCCAGAATATGTACATTTTTTACTGAATCAAATATCTTGGCATTCTCGTCGAATATGCTTTCAATGTCACGTCAAGTGATTGTTTCGATATAAAACATTATGACATGAACTATTATGCTGCATCCGTATTTGTGAAAAAGGATAGTGAATAACGTTTGGAAGCAAATATCTCCAATCATAAAAATAACAGAAATATAAATTTTAAGAAATCTGCTTGTAAATTATCGTTAAAGGTTATATTAGTCTGATATGTGTGTCCATGTGTGAACGTACAAAAGTGGAATATGCATTGTTTTGCTGTTTGTCGGTTTTCACAGTTTCAGCGAAAATTAACATAAAATTCGACTTTGAAAATGATTAAATTTATGAAAACTTCTAGTACTAACATCAGCTGCAGGCAATGTTATGATTTTCTTCTATATAAAAAATATGTTTCAGTACTTTCTTATAAAGAAAAAAAGAAAAACATATAACTTAAGATTAAGAGGCAAAACACATATTATCAAATAATGATGAAAACAATAAATTGTGACCAACTATATTTTTTAATATTTTGGAATGTGATAATACAGCAATAATAAAACAAACCAATTCATCTTATGAATAAACTGCTTATGTTTTAAAATCGTAGGTAAAATACTACCAAACTATCCTATCATCTGTCAATTTCTTAATATTGCGATAACATTCGAACTTTTAATCCAAGTTGGGGAACCGTGACACGCTCGTGACACTCCATACTAGTCCGTACTAGTTCGAAGTTGTCCTTAGTAGTCCGTACTCGAACCGTAGTGGTTCCAGTCATTTACACATGTCAACCGCGGTGTTTCCTGTGCCAATCTTGCTGCTCATTACAGTTACCGTACTCAACCGTACTCAAAACGTAATGTATTCGTAGTAGTTCGTAGTATATTTGAGAAATCCGTAGTAGTAGTGGTGGTGGTGGTGGTGGTGACAAATTCCGTGCGATAATTTTGAAACCATAAAATCAGCAATCATGATACCTCATTGGTAAATTGCCCTTGGTGAAAGGAATAGCCCTATTGTTTATAGTAGGTTACAAGTCAACCATAATACCCACATTTATGAAGCTTCATTGCACTTTGTGAGAGAAAGAGTCTCTTTGCTTTTGGATCAATCGATCAAAGGTCAAGGTCACTGTGACCTCATATAAAATACACATCCCGAGCGATAATATCGAAGCATAACACCTATCCTCATGAACTTCATAGATACATTGTGTTGTGTGAGAGAGGGGACTGTTGTTCTTGGGGTCAGGAGGTTAAAGCTCAATGTCGTAATGACCTGAGATGGCAATATGCATTCCGCGCGATAACTTCGAAAGCGTATTACCCATCCTCATGCAACTTTAGAGTAATTATTGCACTAGGCCAGAGAAAGAACTATTTTGCTTTTAAGGTCAGTAAGTCAAAGTTCAAGGTCATTATGACCTCGTATAGTAATCCTCATTACATGCAATAACTCCGTAAATGTAACACCAACAAGAGATGTTCGACTTATGACGTAACACTTTCATTTTGTGACTAAATTAAATATCCTGTCATTCTCCCAGAATATGTACATTTTTTACTGAATCAAATATCTTGGCATTCTCGTCGAATATGCTTTCAATGTCACGTCAAGTGATTGTTTCGATATAAAACATTATGACATGAACTATTATGCTGCATCCGTATTTGTGAAAAAGGATAGTGAATAACGTTTGGAAGCAAATATCTCCAATCATAAAAATAACAGAAATATAAATTTTAAGAAATCTGCTTGTAAATTATCGTTAAAGGTTATATTAGTCTGATATGTGTGTCCATGTGTGAACGTACAAAAGTGGAATATGCATTGTTTTGCTGTTTGTCGGTTTTCACAGTTTCAGCGAAAATTAACATAAAATTCGACTTTGAAAATGATTAAATTTATGAAAACTTCTAGTACTAACATCAGCTGCAGGCAATGTTATGATTTTCTTCTATATAAAACATATGTTTCAGTACTTTCTTATAAAGAAAAAAAGAAAAACATATAACTTAAGATTAAGAGGCAAAACACATATTATCAAATAATGATGAAAACAATAAATTGTGACCAACTATATTTTTTAATATTTTGGAATGTGATAATACAGCAATAATAAAACAAACCAATTCATCTTATGAATAAACTGCTTATGTTTTAAAATCGTAGGTAAAATACTACCAAACTATCCTATCATCTGTCAATTTCTTAATATTGCGATAACATTCGAACTTTTAATCCAAGTTGGGGAACCGTGACACGCTCGTGACACTCCATACTAGTCCGTACTAGTTCGAAGTTGTCCTTAGTAGTCCGTACTCGAACCGTAGTGGTTCCAGTCATTTACACATGTCAACCGCGGTGTTTCCTGTGCCAATCTTGCTGCTCATTACAGTTACCGTACTCAACCGTACTCAAAACGTAATGTATTCGTAGTAGTTCGTAGTATATTTGAGAAATCCGTAGTAGTAGTGGTGGTGGTGGTGGTGGTGACAAATTCCGTGCGATAATTTTGAAACCATAAAATCAGCAATCATGATACCTCATTGGTAAATTGCCCTTGGTGAAAGGAATAGCCCTATTGTTTATAGTAGGTTACAAGTCAACCATAATACCCACATTTATGAAGCTTCATTGCACTTTGTGAGAGAAATAGTCTCTTTGCTTTTGGATCAATCGATCAAAGGTCAAGGTCACTGTGACCTCATATAAAATACACATCCCGAGCGATAATATCGAAGCATAACACCTATCCTCATGAACTTCATAGATACATTGTGTTGTGTGAGAGAGGGGACTGTTGTTCTTGGGGTCAGGAGGTTAAAGCTCAATGTCGTAATGACCTGAGATGGCAATATGCATTCCGCGCGATAACTTCGAAAGCGTATTACCCATCCTCATGCAACTTTAGAGTAATTATTGCACTAGGCCAGAGAAAGAACTATTTTGCTTTTAAGGTCAGTAAGTCAAAGTTCAAGGTCATTATGACCTCGTATAGTAATCCTCATTACATGCAATAACTCCGTAAATGTAACACCAACAAGAGATGTTCGACTTATGACGTAACACTTTCATTTTGTGACTAAATTAAATATCCTGTCATTCTCCCAGAATATGTACATTTTTTACTGAATCAAATATCTTGGCATTCTCGTCGAATATGCTTTCAATGTCACGTCAAGTGATTGTTTCGATATAAAACATTATGACATGAACTATTATGCTGCATCCGTATTTGTGAAAAAGGATAGTGAATAACGTTTGGAAGCAAATATCTCCAATCATAAAAATAACAGAAATATAAATTTTAAGAAATCTGCTTGTAAATTATCGTTAAAGGTTATATTAGTCTGATATGTGTGTCCATGTGTGAACGTACAAAAGTGGAATATGCATTGTTTTGCTGTTTGTCGGTTTTCACAGTTTCAGCGAAAATTAACATAAAATTCGACTTTGAAAATGATTAAATTTATGAAAACTTCTAGTACTAACATCAGCTGCAGGCAATGTTATGATTTTCTTCTATATAAAAAATATGTTTCAGTACTTTCTTATAAAGAAAAAAAGAAAAACATATAACTTAAGATTAAGAGGCAAAACACATATTATCAAATAATGATGAAAACAATAAATTGTGACCAACTATATTTTTTAATATTTTGGAATGTGATAATACAGCAATAATAAAACAAACCAATTCATCTTATGAATAAACTGCTTATGTTTTAAAATCGTAGGTAAAATACTACCAAACTATCCTATCATCTGTCAATTTCTTAATATTGCGATAACATTCGAACTTTTAATCCAAGTTGGGGAACCGTGACACGCTCGTGACACTCCATACTAGTCCGTACTAGTTCGAAGTTGTCCTTAGTAGTCCGTACTCGAACCGTAGTGGTTCCAGTCATTTACACATGTCAACCGCGGTGTTTCCTGTGCCAATCTTGCTGCTCATTACAGTTACCGTACTCAACCGTACTCAAAACGTAATGTATTCGTAGTAGTTCGTAGTATATTTGAGAAATCCGTAGTAGTAGTGGTGGTGGTGGTGGTGGTGACAAATTCCGTGCGATAATTTTGAAACCATAAAATCAGCAATCATGATACCTCATTGGTAAATTGCCCTTGGTGAAAGGAATAGCCCTTTAAACGATACCATTAAACAATCATACCATTAAACAATCAAACCATTTAACAATCATACTATTAAATATTCATACCATTAAACACTCATACAATTGAACACCAATTAAACAATCATACCATTAAACAATCATACTATTAAACAATCATACCATTAAACAATCATACTATTAAACAATCATACCATTAAACAATCATACTATTAAATAATCATACCATTAAACAATCATACCATTAAACAACCATAACATTAAACAATCATACCATTAAAAAATCACATCAATAAAAGTCATACTATTAAACAGTCATATAACAATCATACCATTAAACAATCATACCATTAAACAATCATAAATCAAAAAAATAAATAAAAAAACAACAACGTATCTTACTGTGAAAAAGGTTTGGAGCGGGCTGATATTTTGGGCAAACAAACCTAATTTTAATAATGGCCAAAAATGCAATTCCATTACTTCTCTGATAATGACATACAAATTAAATAGGACAACAAATAATTATTAACCTCGAACAATGTGTCCGTGCGACACCGATGTCCCGCTATAGTCAAACAAATACTGTGAATTAAAAATTGAATTTACGGGTCGTCGAAAGGACGGAGGGACTGACAGACGGACGAACAAGGGTAACACTAAATTCCCGCTCCACTTTCGTGGCTGTCCAGCATCTGTGCTTCTATTTCTTGTTCACTGAACAAATAGTCCGTCCAAACAGCGTCCTAACTGCCGTTTAGGCGTGCGCAGATGCGATCTAATTTTTTTTAAATATCCAAAATTAATAGACTTAACTAAGAATTAAAAAATAATAAAGTTAATTAAATGTAAATTAAAAAGCACATAAACTTTATTTTAAATACATATTCACATTATTTATTTTTGGAATGCGATTATGATATCGTAATTTTGTCAAAGAGATGCAATTTGCGATCAGATGAATGTGTCTTCTGAAACACTTTTAGGCGAAGACGTCTTAATTAAGTCATCATAAACCATAAGGCCGATATACGTTTCCGTAGTAAGAGTTTAACACTAAAGATATACTTACTAGTAATTACATGAACCATAATTAATGCGATACTATGCCAGCGATTCGAGCGAATCAGACATGATGCATAAAAAACAAATACAATTTAGATTTTTCATATAATCTCCAGAAAAGAAGAAAAAATAATACGAATAAAGAAAAAAGAAGTTGAAAACAGTATTTACTACGTATTAAAATCATAAATGTATCAATGTTTGTTTCCAGTATTTGTGTCATGGTCGTTATACATTATATGTACGATGCGACGTCGACAGAGACGTCTTTTTCGTAAGCGTGTTGTGTTCATTAAAACAAACATACTGAAACAAATATTCCGATGACCAGCAACTTTTATTTTATATATCGATAGGAAATTAAATTTTCGACAACATGTTAAAATTGTGCAGTTTTTTATCGAGCCATTTAATAGATAAACGGCTTTAATGTCGTTTTTTCTTAAAATGTTCAAGCCATAAAAAGGGTTAAAGAAATAGGAAATTCTAGAAATAATAGTTTACAGCTTCATTTAAATGATATAATTATTTTTATATCAGATGAAAGGTCTCATCATGACAATCAGTGTGATATAAAAAATAACTGCATGCTACTAAACTAACGTTTTGTGATGCTAAAACGTTGACAATTGAGTACAAACGCGACTTTTATGAAAAACGTCAAACATAGTCATATTCGAGACGTTATTACTAAAATATTGTTTACATGACGACAAAACTAAATTCAGATTCAAATCGCCAATATTTTCAAATTTACAAATATATATAGTTTATATGCGTACCCTTTAATTTTCCAATAGGTCAATTCCCCCTTAAAGAGATATCACTATAATTTACAGAGATATCCCTTATAAATATCTTGTTATGATCGGAAAAGATACTTTCTGTGTGGCAGTCTCGATGTGCCTGTCGAAGTCTGACCACACCACACCCACCTGTCGAAAATCATTGTGGTAAACTTTCGTTAACAGTTCCCTGTCCAACATATAGATGATCTCGCCTACCTCGGGGAAGTTGTAAGTTTGAGCCCGGGCTCGGCCTTGTGAAATTATTTTTAAAGAAGCTATCCAGCAAGCCTGCGATAGTTTCTGGTTCTTTCCAGTGTGTTTCTCTTCTACAAACAGACGATCTCCGACGTTTAACTTAAATTTAACTAACCGTTAAAAAATGACCCCATGACTGATCAGTTTTCAACGACCTTTTTGATCAAAATTTAATGTTGAAATGTTGGCGGGGTCAATTCTCAACGTTGAAAAAGGACCCATGGGGTCAATTTTCAACGGGGTCAATATTAAATGTTAAACCGGCAGCCCGATCTTTAGAGCCGCGCCCATGATTTGCCAAAAACTTAATAAATGATAATACGTTTCTGATTTGTTAGTTAGTTTTGTGCCTTCCTAAATAACAGTTGTCAAACTCGAGGTAAATATTCTTAACCTAATTTCATGGGGGCCGCCATTTTGGAATCATGTGATGTATGGTATTTTTAAATGAGCAGCAATTGGTTGATTTTGGGCGCTTTATGGGTAAAGTGATTTGAATCGGGAAGAGGTTTGTAAGCACGTTTCGGTGATGCCGCCATATTTGCGAGAGAAAAACAATTGACCTTGGTATTTTGTAGCAAAGTTTCATATATTTTGAGTCAGTATAACTTAGTAATGGCCCAATAGAAGACCATAGAAGATAGTTAATGTGTTTGTACGATGCTTTATCTAACAGATTGTTGTCATTTATCTTTAGAAGCTCGCGTATTTTACCGCATTCGATTGATAAATGACCACACCATCCCGGAAGTGATTTTGTAATGTATTTTCGCGATCGAGATTTTTTATAATCGTGTTGGTTTTGTCCTTGTAGCAACATAAGCAACACATTGGAACATTTTATCAGGGCTCTACATCTTCCACTATAGAGGGTTTCCTCTTTATTTGTGTGGATGTTTTGAAAAATAAATATCTTTTTTTTTTGAGAGTCAGTGAGTTTCTCTTTATAACATTTATGTTCATTGTTTTTACAGATAGCCTTTTTTTTTACAATTTCCCATTCACACACCTGATGAATTGCCTTGTTTGAATAATATGTAATTTTATTTCAGTATCACGAGTGATCTGATTGATTCTGGACAATTTGTGATAAGTGAGGCCGAAGAAAAAGAAAAGCGAAGTTAGAGGTATGTCAGCGTGCATTGTAGTTTTGGTCGGGTCAACATATCTCTTATCAGACTTATGCAGTAGACTACTTGTACACTTTTAACATGCATGTTGACTCTAGTCTATATCCATAAGTTTTCCTCCAAGTTCGAATCCCACTGGTAGCTCGACTTGTCAAGTGAGAAAGTGTCGATTCTTATGGATGGCGGGAGATATCCAGTACTGGTTCTACCCAGAAAAAATGGGGTGGTCTGCCTCAATCACAAAAGAAAAAAATCGACCGATATATATGGCCTTACTTGCGCTAAAAATGACGTAAAACACCATTCAAACAAAACAAAAATCCTCTAATATCAAGACCATGCCCAATTAAGGCTGTCATCTGAGCCATCAAGAGTGATTTGTATAAGCTGTTTAGCTTGTTTATCGATGTAAATAAAGAGTTATTGGATACTATAGAGTTTAGTCTTGTTTTAGATTTCTGAAATAAATCGGACTTTTTAAATCATTATAATATGTTCTTATATATATTTACTTGTTTATAAACCCGTTGACGGGCATTTGTTGATTTACATATATACATAGTTTATATTAATACCATATCATCTCTTATTTGTAAATAGTTTTATCTTTATATACGGTATAATATAGAAAAGCAAACATAGTTAATAAAACAAAAATAGATCATGAGTGAGGAGAAAATAGTTTACTGAAATGTTAACCGAATTACAAATGAAAGGGAAACTCGTCACTTTTACAGGAGTACCAAACACAAAACTCGGCATGCAGTTTTACACAAAACGTATCGATGTTTTAAAGAACATACGAATGGCATTGAGCATTGAAAACAAAACTACAGTTTACTTCCACTTTCACATTTCATTACGTGATCCGAGTATTAACTTTCATACCCCATCCAACCCCTTCTCCAAGAAGCGAAAACTGGGTTGGCTGGAGTATGAAATAACACCTTATTTTCGGCTAAAAAGGTTTGCATATTGTAAAATTAAAACATTTAACAGGTAATTTTAAACAGTTTATCGCATTTTTTCAGTAAAAAATGAGTTTAAACGTGTTTTATTGTCGAACTATCCGTTATAAAATAATGCTAATATAAGCTTTCCCATCACATGCGCAAATGTTAATTTTGAATATATAAATAAAAAGAAGGGAGTGGGGTGAGGTTGGGGTGGGGTGCCGGTAAACATTTGAAATTTAGATTTGTTCTTCGTTAGTTTACCATTTACTTTAATTCATTAATTATGCATTGATCTCAACAATTAGGAATATTGTCAAACAATTAATTTGAAGTCTGTGTGAAAAAAGGTTTGAGATATATACCTGATCGGGTTTATATTGAAATCTTCAAACATCTCTAAATGTAGGGTCTATATCGTAATTTATTTATACTATAGCATGTATATCTCAGCATTGGGTTTCAAAAAAGTTATCTGATAGGTTATGTACGATTTCTTTAAATGATGTAGAACGCGTAAATAGAGTTTTATTTTATTTTATTTGTCAATGGATTAGTGTTATGCCCTGCCGGACACAAGACCTTGTGTTGGGTTATAACACAATTGGCAACATATGTATGGGGAGAGGGAAGGGGTAACATACACTAGGCCCACCCCATGTCAGCTTATTGAGGTGTACCTGCCCTCCTCCTCCCTCACCCCGTTCCTACGATGTCATATTGGTTAAATGGCGGAGGAAATATAAACATTAGAACCACACACACACACACACACACACACACACACACACAAACTCAAATGTTGTATCTGCCCTGGTTTTTATTATGCTTTCATCGACAGCACCAAGTTTAGACTCATGTCTAACGGTTGAGGGGTACATTCATTATATAAACGAAAGACAATTCAATGGCAATCAATATTCGATCTTTTCTGACGTCATCGATTACCGTTTACATTGACCAACGTATACGTGTAGAGTTAAAAATGAGGAATCATGTGGCACAGTAACTAGCAAATACTATATGGCACAGCCCACGAAAGCATTCTGAAAACCATGATCATCTCAGATTACAGTCAGCTGTATTGTTAACGTGTCAGTAATGCAGCACCCTGCTGGTACACTGTCATACAAGATGTGTATTTTACCACAGCTTTCCAAATATGAGTCTGTTGAATTATGTAATGGCATACTGATGAACATGTTTTTCTTTTCGTAAAAATTTCCATTGTATTTTGTTTTAAATATTTAACTAATTAAACTTTATGCGCATTGTTTATTCTGGGAAGTAAGTAACAAACAACTAGCAGATGTAGTGCCGATATATGCCACAAAGTGACTTTTTATTCACAAGAATGTGAATGTGTTTAAAGTTGAAATAGTAGACATGTAATATTGCATGAAACATTGTAATATTATGTAACGCATATTAATTTCCGTTAATTACATAATGAAACTGATATAGAATAAAGCACTATAAAAATAGATGTACTAAATATTATTATGCGATATTACGTAATCTAAGTTGTTACACGATTTGTCGTTAATTGGAAATAACTGTTTTTATATTAAAAACATTAATGGTGTTTATATAATCTTTAATTAGCTATGGCGATTTACGCCTATTCATGGAGCTTAGACGTAGAATAAAGTCAATACGAGCGCTATGGTATAGTGTGCATTTATATATTTATTATTTGTTGTAGGGTGGTTGGTTGGGGTTTGTGGCGGTTTTAGAATTTTCCACTCCGACTGGCTGTTGTAAAACACAGAGCCTGAATGGAATATGTTACAGATAACCCTGTTGATGATGGGGACCCGCCCCCGCTATTTTAATAAGCCAATGGTATTCGTGTTGTGTTATAGACACTGAAGCGCGTAATTGGTTTATAAACCGGGGTCCAGGCCGTACGTACAGAGGACAAACGCTTTGCATAAATATCCAATTACTTCGCAGTTAGATTATTTATGCGCATTGTTTATTCTGGGAAGTAAGTAACAAACAACTAGCAGATGTAGTGTCGATATATGCCACAAAGTGACTTTTTATTCACAAGAGTGTGAATGTGTTTAAAGTTGAAATAGTAGACATGTAATATTGCATGAAACATTGTAATATTATGTAACGCATATTAATTTCCGTTAATTACATAATGAAACTGATATAGAATAAAGCACTATAAAAATAGATGTACTAAATAATATTATGCGATATTACGTAATCTAAGTTGTTACACGATTTGTCGTTAATTGGAAATAACTGTTTTTATATTAAAAACATTAATGGTTTTTATATAATCTTTAATTAGCTATGGCGATTTACGCCACTCTCATCAGACAATTTGACTGATGAAATCGCCATAAGAAAGGGGGGGTGGGGGTGGGGGTGGGGGTGGAGAAAAACGAATGACCTTGGCATATATCGAACACAAAACAAAGAAAAAGAAATCAATCAATTACGCGTATTTTATGCTGATGTTTTAGCGAAATGCACATTATACCTTAACGCGTTTGAACGATCGTACATGAACCCATGGTACGATCCTGACATAAATGTACACGTGAATAACAAATAATTCATATACATTAATCACTAAGCAAAAACTAATTCATATACGTTGAACCTCTCGTAAAGTGGTATTCTGTCGAATGTAAGACTTCAAAATGTCTCTTTCAAGTGGACCTTTGGAAACTGCCGAACACGACACATACGAAATATAGGTATATCCATGTAGTTTATAAACAAGAACGACCCTACATGAACACACGGTAAGGTCACTCCCCGTGTGTACGAATACAACCCCACATGAACCCATGGTGGGGTCAATATTTGATAATGAGTCCAGTTTGAATGCAACCCGCTCTCAAGTTATCAATGAAATGAACGCATGTATGTTCCGTGTTATCTTTATCTGTAATGTTGAGCGACTATGTAATGAAGGCCGTGAACCCACTGGCCTCTATTTATTGCTGTATGTATTTCGTGAACGCATACTGATGAACATGTTTTTCTTTTTGTAAAAATGTCCATTGTATTTTGTTTTAAATATTTAACTAATTAAACTATAAGGAGCGCATGTATTACATTAAATCGTATTACTTTGTTTAATTAAAGGATAACAAATAAATATTCCAAAAGTTAATATTATTTTCTGGGATGAAATAGGACCCTGCTATTTCTTATAGCATTTATTTAGTACATTGTGCTTGTATAACCCAAAAAGTTAATTAAGGTAAATAGAAAACAACAACATAAATAAATGTTGTTTAACTGCTCATCAACCAGGTCATTTAGAGAGAGAGGGGATGTAGGAATGATACACGGGTATCTGGGAACCTGCCCTACTCGTACTTAAGAATTGAATCCTACGATTCCTATATATGGTACATATATATCAAAATATGTCTAAATATATCATAAATCTAAAAAAATAAAAATCACAATTCATGATAAAACTGTACTTTCCAGCAAAACACGGTGTTATCACCGCACTGTTCTGGTCTAAGTTTGAATTAACCATACATTTTGAAGGAAATCATGATTAAAATGCTTTGATTAATCCTGGTACATAACATATATAGGATAGCATATATTACGTGCAGAATGAATAAGGAATAATTTTAGGCTCATTCATTCTGTTGCGTCTCTTTAGAATAGAACATATCAGTATTTGTCAGTTTTAAGTCGGACGACTAGACCCCAATGAAAAGTTTAATAAAATAACCAGTTTACTAAATTTTCATTGAAACTGTAGATTTCGAGAAACGTTGTTACCTTTAGCGTAGATAGTTATTACCTTTGTCGTTAAAATAAAAAGGTGTTACCTTTAGCGTTAGTGTTGTTACCTTCAGCGGAAGAGGTAATTGTTACCTTTAGAGGAGGTTGTTACATTTAGCTTTGAAATTGTTACCTTTAGCATGTTTAGCGGCGGTTGTTACCTTTATCGGGAGTGTTACCTTAGCGTTTTTATACATGATTTAAAATCATTTTAATAAGGATGTTTGTTAGTTCTAATCTAAAGTTCCGAACCGTTTTCGTTTACATGTATAGTCCTCGGCGGGCCACCTCGGACAGATGTCGACCATGACTCGTACAATCGGTTCTTTCATCTCGCATATTTGCGAGTTTCAGTATTGACATATGTACATGTATATACTCCACTCAGAAAACGTAATATGTTGTAATTACGTAGTATGTCGTAATATGGAACGACATGACTGTCTTATGATGAGCATTTATGTTCGGTGCATATGCCTTTATTTGCAGTGGTGAAAGCATTATATTCAGTATATTCGTCAATATGTGCAGTGCACTTGTCATTATATACGATACATCTGACATTATATGCAGTTCACATATCATTATACGCAGTGCCTTTTTTTATAATCTTCAGTGAATTTTTCATTATATGCAGTTCATGTGTCTTTATATGCAGTTCAGTAGTTATGTGCAGTGGTGAAAACTTTATATGCAGTTATAACATCATTATGTTCAGTTCAGTCGTCATTATGTGCAGTGCACTTTTCATCATATGCAATACATCCGGCATTATATACAGTTCGCATCTCATTATATATATATTGCGAAGACGTGTATGTTCGGGGTCATTGATAACTTGCTATAGCAATGCTACAAAGTCATTTATAAACACAGATGGTGATAAAAATAAAGCATATATGTTGGGAACATCTTTTTATAGGTTATCGAAAATCGTTCTCATTTCAATGAAATGGGGGATAATTTTTGTTTGAGAATAATGTTTTTTAACACATTTAAGCGGGTTTTTAAACAAGGACAGAATGGAAAATACTTGTCAATGTCAAACATTAAATTCGTTCAAAGCAATACGTTTATATAACGAAATAATTTGTTTTACATTTTATTATATTGGAGGTAATTCTGATAATTAGCTTAGAACAGTGAAGTAACTCTTTTTTTAGCTCTACTGGCCAAAGGCTTATGGGATGATGAGTAGTCCGTCGTCCGTCGTTAGCTTCCGCCTCGTTTAGACGATATAGACTTCATTTTTCTTCAGATCTTAACCAAACTGTACCAGCTTATTAATATCAATGACAGCTCGGATAAGTTCGACAACCAGCCAGATCGGACCAGTAACACCAGAGTTGTGGCCCTTGATTTAGTTAAAAATGCTATATTTAACCTCGTTAAGACGATAGGGCCTTCATTTTTCATCCGATCTTTACCAAACTTTACCAGATTGTTACTATCAATGAAAGCTCAGAAAAGTTTGTCACCCCGCCAGATCAGACCAGTAACAGCGAGATGTAGTCCTTGATTTAGTTCAAAATGCTATGTTTTGCCTCGTTAAGATGATAGCATTAAGGCCTTCATTTTTCATTCGATCTTTACCAAACTTTACCAGATTGTTAATATCAATAATAGCTCAGACAAGTTCGAAAACGAGCCAGATTGGACCATTTACACCGGAGTTATGGCCCTTGATTTTCTAAAATATGTTATATTTTGGCCTCATTAAGACGAAAATGCCTTCATTCGGCCAGATTTCAGTGAAACTTTGCAGGGATGATCAGTACCAAGCCTGGTTGTACATATCGTCACCGTGTTCCGGTTGAATGATTTTGGCGGAATTATGGCCCATTACAGGTTTTAATACAAAACTTTGTCGTGACTAGTTCTCCTGAACCCCTGGCAGGATTAAAACAAAACTGTTTAGGGGTGATCAGTTCCAGGTCTAGTTGTGCAAACCATCGGCGTGTTCTGGTTGAAGGATTTTTGGCAGAGTTATGGCCCTTTAAAGGTTTTAATACACAAACTTTATCTGGACTAGTTCTCTTGAACCTCTCTTCAGATTTCAACGAAACTTTGCAGGGATGATCAGCACCAAGCCTAGTGGTGCATATCACCGTCGCCTTCCAGTTTACAGATTTTAGACGGAGTTATGGCCCTTTAAAGATTTTAATACACAAACTTTATCTGGACTAGTTCTCCTGAACTCCTCGCCAGATTTCAAAGATGATCAGCACCAAGCCTAGTTGTGCATATCATCGTCGTGTTCCTGTTTACAGATTTTTGGCTGAGTTATAGCCCTTTAAAGGTTTTCATACACAAGCTTTTTCCCGAGCAAGTTCTCCTGAACCCCTGGCCGGATTTCAACGAAAGTTGACAAGGATGATAGTATCAAGCCTAGTTGTGCATATCATCGTCATATTCCGGTTGAATGATTTTTGGCAGACTGAGAGTTATACCTTTAAAGGTTTTAATACACAAACATTGTCCAGATTAGTCTCTTCTGAACTCCTTGCCGGATTTCAGCGAATCTTGGACGGTATGATCAGTACCAAGCCTAGTTGCACCTATTATTGCCGTGTTCTGGTTGAATGAATTTTGGCCGACTTATAACCCCTTAACGGTTTTAATTCACTAACTTTATACAGACTAGTTCTCCTGACCTCTGGCTGGATTTCAACGAAACTCGGCAGGGATGATCAGAACCAAGCCTAGTTGCCTATGTATGTTCTGGTTGAATGATTTTTGAAAGAGTTATGGTCTTTTATACATAAACTTTATCTTTAGCCGGTAGAGCGTCCACAGTCCCTCTTGGGCTTCTTGTTTTATCAAAAACCCTAGAATTTCTAATAGCTTCGAACAAGTATATCAATGTTCATATGTTCTATGTCCCTAAAAAGTCGTGCTAAAGTTATTTTGTTCGGTATATAAGATGACGTGTTATTTTTTTTTTTTCAGCTTCGTTAGTTCACATGTTTACTGCAGGGGAACTCCCATTGGAACGTATTGATTGAAGAGTCCTCTGTTTGGACAGTTGGTTTTGCACTTCGCACATAGGACGAATAAAATTCTAGTAGATTAAGTGAAGTCCTAGTTACCAGGTATGATTTTGTAATGTTTTATTTTGTATACTATCTGTATATAAAGGCAAATCAAAATAGAGCTTGTGAGATGCTGAGTTATCCGTCGTCGGTCCGTTTTTAAAGTTTGCCTTGTGGACACAATAGGGGTTTTATTATTACATGGATCTTTCCCAAACTTTGTCAGGGTCGTTATATCAAATAAAGCTTTAACAAGTTCAAAAAATAGCCAGATCGGATTAGTAACACCAGAGTTATCGCCCTTGTTTTACTGATAAAAATGTCAGTGACTTTTTGCGTGTCTTAAGAAAACAGGTAAGTGTCAAGAGACCTGTGACGTCATTGGACCGAAGCGATCAGCAGTTCCGCATTAAGTCTTATAGCATTGTCTATGTAGGATTACGTTTTATGGTACGTGTTAAAAATGCCGTGTGCCGTTGCTGGTTGCAAAAGTGGGCATAAAAAAGGACAATATAATAACATCAGATTCTTTCGTTTTAAGCTCAGAGCTTATGCCGTGGTGCGGTGTCCGTCTGTCTGTCTGTCTGTCTGTCCGTTAACGTTTATTTGTAGCGACTACTCCTCTGAAACTACTAAATGGATTTTCATGAAACTTTGCAGAAATATTGCCCATGAAGTCTAGTTGATCCTAGCAAAAAGTCATGTTGATGTGAAATCCAAGATGGCCACCAAGTCTAAAAATAGATTTTTCAAAAACAAGTTTGTAGCGACTACTTTTTAAAAACTCTAATTGATATTGATATGGGACTTTTTCTAAAATGATCAGAATGACATGTTGTTGGTCCTTGTCTAAAATCGTTTTGATGCGAAGTTAAACATGGCTGCCAGCGGCCATCTTTGTTTACATAAGAGTTATTTAGTAAAAACTTGTAGCGACTACTCCTCCGAAACTACTCGACGGATTTCCATGAAACTTCACAGGAATGTTGCTCTTGATTTCTAACATTTCAGGTTGGTCGGAAATTCAAGATGGCCGCCATAGCTAAAAATAAATTTTCATAAAACAAGTTTGCGGCGACTACTTCTTCAAAACTATAAGTGATATTGATATGCGTCTTTCCTAAAATGATCAGTATGACATGATGTTGATCCTTGTCGAAAATTATTTTGATTCGACTTTAAACATGGCTGCCAGCGGCCATCTTTGTTTACATAGAGTTATAAAATGAAAACTTGTAGCAACTACTCCTCTGAAACTACTTGACGGATTTTCATGAAACTTCACACGAATGTTGATCTTGATGTCATGTTGATCCTAGCAAAACTTTCGGTCGGCCGGAAATTCAAGATGGCCACCACGGCTAAAAATAGATTTTCAAAAAACAAGTTTGTAGCGACTACTTCTTGAAAACTATAAGTGATATTGATATGGGACTTTCTTTAAAATGATCAGCATTACATGATGTTGGTTCTTGTCGAAAATCGTTTTGATTCGATGTTAAACATGGCTGTCAGCGGCCATCTTTGTTTACATAGAGTTATCTAGTAAAAACTTGTAGTGACTACTCCTTTGTAACTACTCGACGGATTTTCATGAAACTTCACAGGAATGTTGCTCTTGAAATCTAATTGAACCTAGCAAAATGTCAGGTCGGCCAGAAATTCAAGATGGCCGCCATGGAAAAAATAGATTTTCAAAATACAAGTTTGTAGCGACTACTTCTTGAAAACTATAAGTGATATTGATATGGGACTTTTTCTAAGATGATCAGTATGACGTGATGTTGATCCTTGTCTGAAACTGCTTGACGGATTTTCATGAAACTTCACAGGAATGCTGATCTAGCTATCAAAAACCTATCAGTAGAGCTTCAAGGTCATTGACCTCTTGTTCTAATCAGGTTAATGATACATTAGGATTTGAATTGTGGGTAGACCTTTGCAGACGAAAATCGCCCGTCTTGTTAAACAAGTGGGATCCTCCAAAAAATGCGCGAGTTTGTAGTATACGTTTTGATTTGGATTCGTTGGAAGTCCATTCTTTGGTTTCGTTTTCGCTTTCATGACATGTGCTTCTTTTACAAGCATTTTTATATATCTATTAATATACATACTGCATACTATCGTGCTCATAATATATTTAGCTATATTATTTAGATCATAGTATTTTTCTCTCTTTGTGCGCGATAAACCAGACACCGTTTCCCACGCATCATAATTTATATCCGTCTTGTGCAATACGCGGCTCGCCGCGGGGGTATAAAAGTTCATACAGATGCAATAAATAAATAATAAACGTAAATTACGTTCTTCCCGTAAATGGTGCTCAATTTTGTAATATACTGACGTTTGTCGTCCTAATTATGCCGCTCGCAATAGTAGATTAGTTGATGCATGGCATATTGTTAGTTGAGGACATGTGGAGAGCGAGTCATACTGGAAATCTACATCTGATACACTACACTTACAGTGTTGTGTGGTGAAGGGGACTTATTTCATATAAATACTACAGAAATATGAATTTTGTTTCATTTATTATGGTTATTAATTATAAAAAGTCCGTAATAAATATCTTATTTCTGGTTTTTTAGGTTCAACTTCTTCATCGGTTGATGAATCCGAGGTAATTTCTTCCCGGCTCACACACGTATTCTGGCTCAAAATCATAAGGTTGCACATTGTGCAACCGTCTAATCACGAGCATTTCCTCCGACTAAGCATCATGATCGCTCAATTCCGACATTTTAACACACACTGCACTGTTTTTGCATACTTTCTTAGTGTACAAATGGATTATCTTAAGTCCAATGACGTCACGACCGGTTATACAAGGAAGAGTCTTCTCCCTTAGATTTGTTTCAAATTTTAGCAAGCCTGTTCGCCTTCCGATTTTTATCTTTAAAAACATATTTTCACTAAACAGGCATCAATCATTAACATAGTAAACATCGTATTTATAATGATATGTAATAATTAAAATATGTAATAATTAAAAACACTTTAGCAACGGATTTGTTGATTTAGGCCAATGTTCATCTTTAACCTTGTGAGCACTCTAACACCAGCGATATTGAATAAGGAACGCTTGAGTTATGGCCCCTTCATTTATTAAAAAGTAAAAAACTATATTCTGCATTGTGAACACTCTAGCACCTTCTTTTTGTATTACACTTTTACCAAATGTTGTCCGAGTCTTTATATCAATTCAATCTCGGTGAAGTTAAACAAGCCATATAGTATTCGTTATACTTGTGAAAACTCTTTTACAGCTTCATTTAATATTTGATCTTTATCAAACTTTGCCGTATTGTTTACAAGTATAACGAATACTATATGGCTTGTTTAACTTACCTGGCTGGCTGGTTTTTAAACGCATGTGAACTAGTAATGAAAGTTCACATACCTTGTGAACACTCTAGCGCCTTCAATTTGTATTTGATCTTAAAGAAACTAGGCAAGTTTGATATTATTAAAGAAGGCTCGGATAAATGCGAAAAATAGCTATATCAGGTTAATAACACCAGAGTTATGGTCCTTGATTAATTGAAAAAATGCAATATTCTGCCCTGTGAACACTCAGTACCTTCATTTTGTACTTGATCTTTTCCAAACTTGAACATATTGATGTTGACGAAAGCTCGGAAAAGTTTGAAAACTATCTATATCATTGGTAATACCAGTCATTGCCCTTAATTTATGGAAAAAAATAATATTCTATTTTGTGAACACTCTAGCATCTTCATTTTGTATTTGATCTTTACCGAATTTGACCAGATTGTTGATATTGGTAAAAGTGTGGGCTGTTTTGAAAACCAGATAGATCAGATAAATAACACCAGAATTATGACCCTTGACTTATTGAAAAGTCATACATTTTGCTTCGTTAGCACTCTAGTTCATTCATAACTCCTAAACTTTTTAACTGATTTTAATAAAACTTCAAGGAAATGTTAAGCATGATGAGAAGGTTTATAGAACGTAAGAATCGGGTCCGTACTTCCAAGGTCAATGTCAATCTTGGAGATCAATGTCATATGGGTCAAAATGGTGTCTCAGCCATAACTCCTGAACTATTTTAGGAATTTTAATACAACGAAACAGAAATATTCAGCATGATAAGAAGGTTGTCGCATGCACAAATCAGGTCCTTGCCTCTAAAGGTCAAAGGAAATATAAAAAGATCGGACAGGGAAAGTAGCGTTCAATGAGGAAAGTCAATCACAAAACACAGAAACAAACATGCAAACAGACAAACGAGAAGGCAAACGCAATAATAAAAGCAAACGACATCACACACACAAACTGGTTGACAATAGGGCTACCGCCTTGGAACGGTCAGT
This sequence comes from Cyrtodaria siliqua, assembly GCA_037043455.1. Classification (NCBI taxonomy): domain Eukaryota; kingdom Metazoa; phylum Mollusca; class Bivalvia; order Adapedonta; family Hiatellidae; genus Cyrtodaria; species Cyrtodaria siliqua. The sequence continues at coordinate 79,362 of JAWPHD010009205.1, forward strand.
GGCAAAGTAGGCCACTGGGGGTTCTAACCTGTTCTAGTGTGCACACAACCTCACACTTACCCTACTGTCATCTCATTAAAACAGGACAGTGTAAATAAAGAAATCCCCGCCATGATCTAATCTCTAACCAACAAGGCAGCATCAATAGGCAATATAAGTAAAACACAAATATGCTCGTCTAAATATAATACAAAAAAAACAATAGCCTAGAAAGCCACAATGAAGGTACTCAATGACTTGGCAAAAACCAGATCAACAAGAGAATAAACCATTTAGGGCACGACAAGAAAGATCATAGACAAACATCAAACGCCACCTTCCCATTGGGCTTTAGGTAGGCGTCATCATAGGGTCCACAGCCTGTCCGGTCATCGTACAATTAAAGAGGAAAGCATAGTGGCGAACTGTAAAAGGGTCCACCACCAAGCATGCAGTACGTTGCAATATGATAGGGTCCTAACCTCTTTTGATAAACTTTTTAACAAGTTTAACAAAGATAGTATGAAAGTGATCATGACCAAGATTCTTACGAAGTTTATAAATCACATCACCATAGAAGTCAGGTTGTGATAGTCCTTGTCGTAGAGGAGTCCTTAAATTAATTTTTTATTTGGAAAGAAGATCAGTGTTACGATTATAACATTTTGCAAAGTTTTTACGTTGTTTATTGTAACGGTAACCCTGATTGAGTAGCTTTTTAGTTATACAAAGATTACGAATATTAAAGTCCTCAACTCGAGTACAAGCTCTTGAAAAACGAATAAGTTGAGACACATACACCCCATGAGAAGTTGCTCGGGGAACATCCCCATCCAAGTGGGGATAATTAACAATGTCAAAATTAAAAGAGCCACGTTAGCCAGCAGAGCGTCCACATACCCACTTGAGCCTCGCATGCCCTCGTATGCCTATTGTTTATATATCATACGATAATAATATGTTTATATTGATCCAGATGTATGTTATCTTGTCCTTTGTTTTTTGCCAGGATGTCATTTAGCAGTGGAGCAGGAGAGTGGACCTTCAAGATTTACTTTGACCCGCAGGCTGACATACGTACACAGAAAATACTCCATATCACGGAGAGTGAACTCTTGACCAAACTTAAGGATCTAGTAGACGCAAAGGAACCTATACTAAATATGTATGCCTACACACACCCTCTCATGTGGTATCAATTAACGTCTATTTTCTTACACCATAAGTTTATAGTATTTGAAACAAAACATTGGTGGTGGTCAATAGAGAAAAATTCTGAGGGTATTACAATTCAAAGGAGTATATCTCGAAGTGCTGTACAAGATAAATACAGACTAGGGAACAGATCGCGTTTAACACTAGTTAAATCAGATAAGGGACAAAATAGTGTAGAGGATTTGATTGAGTGGTTATATGAAAAAAAACACCTAAAAAAAAGATACCATGCTGTCAACAGCAATTGTCAACAGTTTGCAGATGCTGTTTTTGATCATATGGCCAACAAATACACAAAACTGATGGATCGATTTGCCTGAGTTTATTCGCTATGCCACCTCCTCCAACCCCACTCCCATTTACCTCTACCGACTGGTCATGTCACGATAATGCTCAACGGAGAAATCTGCATTTTGTTTCTCCATTTTTGAAACATATTGGTTTTCTCACGTTTTAAAGAAAAAACGTTCTTGATTCAATATTTGTTTAAAGGCACATTAGTAGGGAAAATACACGTCGAGTTCCAATTTAGTCATACTCCGTTAATTTGCTTTAGCATATGTATACATTTTCGCTAAAAATTGTAAGTAAATTCAGTTTCATAGTTTGACACGGAAACACGTCTTTCATTACTGGTCAAGACCTTATATGGTAATACGTAACACCCATACTTATAAAACTTTACAGTTTCATTTCCCATGGTGGGTGAAGAAACTCTATTGCATTTTGGGCTAGTAGGTCAAAGTTCAAGGTCGCCATGACCTTATATGCGCGAACACATCGAAACCATAACACGCTCATTCGCGAAAATATATAGATGCATTGTCGTTAGTAGGAGAAAGAATCTGACTATTTTAGAGTTAGGCGGTACAAGAATATGACTACTTTGAAACCATTACACTCACTCATGAATGAAAAAAGTACGTCTGTTATTGCGGGGGGTGGGGAGAGTGGAGGTGGGGAGGGGGGTCTATAGGTCAAAGATCAAGGACCTAAAATAGACATACAAATTCCGTGCGATAATTTTGAAACCATAAAATCAGCAATCATGATACCTCATTGGTAAATTGCCCTTGGTGAAAGGAATAGCCCTATTGTTTATAGTAGGTTACAAGTCAATGTTGCCATCAACTTATAACTTCGAAACCATAATACCCACATTTATGAAGCTTCATTGCACTTTGTGAGAGAAAGAGTCTCTTTGCTTTTGGGTCAATCGATCAAAGGTCAAGGTCACTGTGACCTCATATAAAATACACATCCCGAGCGATAATATCGAAGCATAACACCTATCCTCATGAACTTCATAGATACATTGTGTTGTGTGAGAGAGGGGACTGTTGTTCTTGGGGTCAGGAGGTTAAAGCTCAATGTCGTTATGACCGGAGATGCCAATATGCATTCCGCGCGATAACTTCGAAAGCGTATTACCCATCCTCATGCAACTTCAGAGTAATTATTGCACTAGGCCAGAGAAAGAACTATATTGCTTTTGAGGTCAGTAAGTCAAAGTCCAAGGTCATTATGACCTCGTATAGTAATCCTCATTACATGCATTAACTCCGTAAATGTAACACCAACAAGAGATGTTCAACTTATGACGTAACACTTTCATTTTGTGACTAATTTAAATATCCTGTCATTCTCCCAGAATATGTACATTTTTTACTGAATCAAATATCTTGGCATTCTCGTCGAATATGCTTTCAATGTCACGTCTAATGATTGTTTCGATATAAAACATTATGACATGAACTATTATGCTGCATCCGTATTTGTGAAAAAGGATAGTGAATAACGTTTGGAAGCAAATATCTCCAATCATAAAAATAACAGAAATATAAATTTTAAGAAATCTGCTTGTAAATTATCGTTAAAGGTTATATTAGTCTGATATGTGTGTCCATGTGTGAACGTACAAAAGTGGAATATGCATTGTTTTGCTATTTGTCGGTTTTCACAGTTTCAGCGAAAATTAACATGAAATTCGACTTTGAAAATGATTAAATTTATGAAAACTTCTAGTACTAACATCAGCTGCAGGCAATGTTATGATTTTCTCCTCTATAAAAAATATGTTTCAGTACTTTCTTATAAAGAAAAAAAGAAAAAAATATAACTTAAGATTAAGAGGCAAAACACATATTATCAAATAATGATGAAAACAATAAATTGTGACCAAATATATTTTTTAATATTTTGGAATGTGATAATACAGCAATAATAAAACCAATTCATCTTATGAATAAACTGCTTATGTTTTAAAATCGTAGGTAAAATACGACCAAACTATCCTATCATCTGTCAATTTCTTAATATTGCGATAACATTCGAACTTTTAATCCAAAATTTATATTTTTTATCTTAAAATGAACAATCCGATCAAATTTAAAGTTTTAAACAATTATGATATGCATTTATTGGAATTGTTTGGTTTAAGTTAAAACTCTACGGCAAATGAAAACATACAGGTTTAACATTAGAAAATAATATGTAACTGAAATTGGAAATTATTTTTAAAAGTTTCACATAATTAAATCACGCATGTTTGGGGATGATCACTTTCTTTGAATAAAATCTTAAACAGACGTGTTACTTATAAGTTGAACACCTCTTGTACACTTATAAATCTTCATTGGTACATTGCCCTTGGTTAAAAGAGGAGCTGTATTGCTTTGGATATCAGCAGGACACGTGAAGGTCACTACAGTCTCTTATGGACTTACATATTCCAAGTGATAACTCCAGGAGTATAACACATACACTCATAAAAATCAAATTGTCCTTGGTGAATGGAAGAACCAACTTTCTTTTGAAGTTATGAGGTTAAAGGTCAAGGTCAGCATGACCTCATATGGACACACTCATTCCACATGATCAACTGGAAGTATATTACCCGAATTGTATGAGTATATTGCCCTTTGTTAGAAGAGGAAGCGTATTGCTTTCGTCGTCAGCCAGCCATCAAGATCATATTGACCTGACAATGACCCATTTGTGAGAAACACTTTCCCAACTGTAACGTTAAATTATTAGACATGCAATAATGAGTTGAAACTTTACAGAAATAGTACCAATGCTTAAAACAATGACTCCTTTTAATTTTGGGTTAGTAGGTCAAAGGTTAACGTTAAAATAACCGATCATGAAAAAACGTCTTCTGCACTATTGTTTTATCTGCACTATTGAAACGTTATCAATAGTATCCAGTTTGCATTAATGACACCTAATAAACTGATGGTGAGTAGGCCAAATATCCAGATCACTTTGACCTGATTATTAACAATGCTTTTCCGGCACTTATTCGTGAACTATTTGACCTAAAATCGTAACACTTTACTCAAATAATGCTTTTGGTTAAACAACACATTTTAGTTGTTTTCATTAAAGACATAAGCAAACGGGAGCATAATGCTCCGTTAGCAGGCGCTTTTGTTTTAAATAAATATACTATGGAACGTGTCTTTATGCAGCAAATTAAATAGAAGTGATCATTATTTAACTTCAGATATTTGTAATAGTGTAGTTTTATCCCTTGAAAGGGTACTATAAATCCAATCAATGGTTATAAGAATAAAAAGTTGAGTTTTAAAATAAAATCCCTTGTTTTTGTTCTTGTAAACTTTATCCTTGCCCAAAGGTCATGCAGATGACAACACCAACATACATTCTTTTCTCCAGCGAATATTTTTCACCTTGTGAGAGCTCTTGTGAAATGAGCATTTTTCCTATTTGTTCAATGAGCCAATGTAACACTGGTCCGACCCTTGGGAATCGTTTTGTGCCTTTTCTTAATAATGACTAAATCAGCTTGGTATCTTCTGCAAATATCTGATCCCGCGAGTGTAAAAAAAATAGTATTAACATTTTGCAATTTGAAACAACAACATTTGGGACAATTTATGTTAATCATAATTTGTATGGGGTATTTTTGTTGTTGTTGTCAGTTATCTCTGTTTTAGTATACTTATAGCATCTCAAGTTCACACAATAATTAGTCTAATTGTCAAAGATAAAGTGGAATAATAGAGTTAGAGAATACAATATGCAGCTTGGGTCAGATGTGTACCTTGCTCCAAAAGGCCACAGCTTGGTATAGTTATTAAATCCATGTTCGCCTTTACACCTATAAGGTTAAGGACTCTGATAGTTTGAATGTTGTATTGTCTTATGATATTTACATTTCTTATGTTGTATATATGATGATCTATGTCAGATTTGGCCGCACAATAACAATTAGAGTTGTATAGGGAATGTTTAAGAAATCTAAAAATCAATCAAGTGTTTATGTTACATAATGCTTTCATCATTTAATCATGTGTTATTTTTGTTATACATAACGCGTTCATGTATCATTTTGGATTTAAAAAAACTTTAGTATTTACATATACTAGTATATTTCAATAAAATGCTAACTTCGTGGTGTTTGATTTTATGTTCATCTGTCACGTTTTACAGTACTATTTCTGAGGTTCTGAAATGGTCGATTTTTTTATTCCCGTAAGCATCCATCTGTAAGTAAATGGACAGTGAACCTGGAATGTTTTGTTTACGTCGACTAAGTATTTCAGGAGTTAGTGTGATGTAAAAGTCATTTATTTCATGCTCATCAAATATGTATAAGAAAACATAAATGTATCATTTTATTCCATACACATTATCTCATTTCATAAAAGAGATAACAGCACATATTAAAAGTTAAATATAGCTCTAATAACATATACGTGTGCGATGTGTTTGTGGTCTGTTAAACACAATGCCACTTAATTAGACATATATAACAGTAAATCCAGATTTTAATTCACACATTCCGAATTGTTTTTGTTATTGATTTATATATCCATGTTTTATATTGTATTTTATCAACCTTTGTGAGTATGCATATATTACATTCAAAGAGTGTCTTTTCTTAAGTGTTATTGATTATGCTAGGTTTGATTTCTGCTGTAATAGTTGCCTTGTTTATACATGACATGTTCATTGATTTGGTTATCCTTCAGTTGCTTATATGTTATGTTTATTGGCATTTTGTCTTTACATATACTACTTCTATAAAATGCTACCTGTATTATTGTTGTTTTATGTGCATCTGTCAGATTTTGAAGTAATTCTGCAGTTCTGAAAGGTTTAGATTTTATTCTGCATATTTATCAAATGGATGTAAATTAGGAGTAAATCTGCAATGTCCTATCCTTTTGTCGCCATATGACATATTTATGCATTGGTGTACCTTCAACACAATTCAATCCATTGAAAGAACATGTCAATATATATGTCTAAATTTCTTGAATTTGAAACATATTCAATTAAAAGCAGGTAATTTAGGAGTATCCATGTTTCATTTTATTATAGGAGGATAACTCTAAAAAGATGTTACCATGGATCAAAACAAAATACTTATCACACAGCTATTCTAAAATACATAATACATTTAAACTCAGAACATTATTTAAAATACAAACATGAGTAATTAGAAATGTTGATCAGTGAATGTTTTATAACTATCAAATGATATCGTTTTATCAGGTATTTTTATAAAAATTCAGTAACGTGCCATAAGACTTCACACTTGATAAATATACGTTGGCATTGTAACTACTATAGTAAACCCATTGAATGTTTACTATGTTTTAATAGCAACTGTAATACTAATATATTGATTGTTTTAACCAGCCATCTTTCTTATTTTATTTTTAAATGATGTTTAACATCCTTGATTCCAGAACAGGAGATAATTACGCTTTGTAGCTTTCATAACACTTTCATATGAAATCCTTTTTGGCAGAATGTGTATCATTGTGTTTTTATATGTTCCTAGTATTTAGATTGAAGAACATTGTATTTGAAGCGTTTCTAGAGCCCAGTATGTATACACTTACGCTTCTCCTACAAAGTAATAACAAATCAGAAATAATCATGTGAAGTAAATTTATCAATAAAGCATTTTTGCTTCGTAAAATTTGTTAAACAATAATAATACTTTATGATGATCTAACTTATTTTTAAGCAAATTTGATTTTCTTGCTTGAATATAATTCTTTACTTTATATTGCGATTAGTGTCAGCTTCACTAAGACTAATACAACTGTTAATAAGAGTTCCTCCAATGTTTATTGTACGTTAAACATCTGTATTTATTTAATGCAATTTCCTTTGAATGTATTGTCATGCACCATAATTATTCACATGTATACTGAATTTGTATATATGCTTTTGTGTATCACGAACAACTGCACAGTGCAAGCGAATACAGAGTATGTTCTGTTCTATTATAATAATATTTCAAACACATTTTACCATAAGGGTGATCCGTTGGTAATGATATGGGGTATCATTCCTTCAATTGGCAAACCGTTTTATCCTGAATGTGATCATTTTTTTTTAATATTGCCTTATCTGCCCTTGGTTTGTCATACATGTCAGACGTATTGGCCTCCTTAATGCAATGGCTTATTTTTCTTTTTCACCTGCTCTTTACCAACAATATGTGACTAATAGAGATATTTTGTATAGAACATATAAGCTGGTGGTTTTTAGCATTACTGGTCGAAGACTAGAAGAACTTATATGATGCCGAGTTGTCCGTTGTCCGTCGTCTGTCGTCCGTCCGTCCGCCTTCCGTCCGTTGTCTGATAACGTTTGCCTTGCTACCATCTTTCATCCTATCTTATGAAAATTGGCTAGATTGTTGATATCAATAACAATTTCGCCAGGTTTGAAAAAATACCAGCTAAATCGAATTAGTAAGACAAGAGTAATGGCCCTTATTATACTAGGAAGAGCCATATGGTTTCTTGCACCTTAATTTTATAGTTGATCTTTGCCAAACGTGGTCATATTGTTGATAGTAATTTAAGCTAGAACAAGTTTGAAAACCAGTTAGATCGGATTAGTAATACTAGGGTTAAGGCCATCGATTTCTTTTTAAAATGCTATATTTTGCTTCGGTAGCACTTTAGCTCCTTTAATCTGGTCTTGATCAACCTTTGGCAGGATCGTAATATAATAATATAGTTCAAAGCTCGGATGATTTCAAAACAAGAAATATCGCACAAGAAACAGTAGATTTAAGGCCGTTGAATTATTTAACAATGCTAAATTGTGTCTCATTAGCGTTCTAGCACCTTCATTTTCCATCTGATCTTTAACAAACTCGGCCAGATTGTTGATATTTATAAAAGCTTTGGCAATTTAAAACCAGCTGAATATGATTAGTAACACCAGAATTAAGGGTCTTGATTTATTTAAAACTGCTACAGTTTGTTTTACCAAATCTCTACTTCAAATCTTAAACAAATTCAACAACCAGCTAAATTTGAGCAGAAACAGCAGAATTATGGCCCCCACTCCGGCCTAAGAATCCCCAATAATACCATTGAACATTGTATGAAATTTGATATGCATTTATATATTTTGAGTGCTATTTCTCTAATGAAGGATTTCAGAATTGATCAACAGTAAATACATTATCCTTGTTAAATCCTTTTCTTTATCATTTGCAAACTTTGCTACACTTACTTTATTTATCCTTACAATAAACTTATTATTTACATAAGTGTGTTTCTTTTATTTTACATACCAAAAGTACATACACAATTTGAACACGAAACGTAGCAGTGGTAAAAATAAAAAAATAATAAAAACAAGCAAATAACAATAACAAGAATAACAGAACCATAACTATGGAATAGTCAGAAGCAAAACACTTAATTAAAGTAAACAGATATTGCGTATAACCAAATAACTGTCTGATTTTTATTCAGTGAAATGTATACATGAAAACCTGAGGAAAGACCCAAATAAGTCTGTAGTAATATATTCGTGAATTCGAAAATAAACGTTTTATTGTTTGTAAACAATGTGGGTCCCACAGTATTAACAGTTTCTCCTGATCAAGTGACAACCATTAGCGCATTAGGTTTTCTATATAGTATGTATTGCGCAATATAAATGGCTCGCTTAGCTCAGTTGGTAGCGCTCACGACTATTGGGCACTCACTATTATTACCCGCAAGAGTAATTTTAGTTGGGGATGCGAGTTCAAACTCACGAAGGGGTACTTCTTTTTTTGTGTACCGCTATTGAATTCCGTCAAACAATCTTGTTTTTATTTATAAATATTCAATAATGGTAATTAAGTCTTTAATGTTTGTCAACGTAATTGTTTCGTGTTTTATAAGCGAAAAGTTACGGCCATGGTCCCTTTAAACCAGATCCTACGGTACACCAAACCTCACTATTCCCCAACTGTCATCCCAATTAAACAGGACAGTGTAAATACAGAAATCCACACCAGGTTATATCCTCTGCTTAACAAACGCACAGAAAGCCACAACATGAGAAAATGGTTCTATAGAAACAGCAGAAATAAAAGGCAATGGCACCGTTGGTTTGCACTAGCTAAAATCGATTGTTTGCGTACACAACTTCGTTATTTTCATATATTCATCGCCAGTGTACATACAAGTACATCCCATCAAATTATCATCTCAGTGTCAAACAGTACTTCTATTTTAAAATTAAATGTATCACTTTGATGTATACGTCGTTTGTGTAAAAGAACAAGTAAAAAGTAGATATAAAAACCGAACAGCAAAAGTCGCATTCAAGGACGATAGTCAACCACAAACACACAGAGAAACATAGAACTTCTTTAAAGATGAATAAAAGTCAAAATAAGACATCACAAACGCATAAGGGTTGAAAATAGGGCTACCGCCTTGGAGGTCAGTGGCAACAGTGGCCGCAAAATCTTTGACAAGAGAGATGATTTTAATTTTGACATTGTTAATTATCCCCACTTGGATGGGGATGTTCCCCGAGCAACTTCTTATGGGGTGTATGTGTCTCAACTTATTCGTTTTTTCAAGGCTTGTACTTGAGTTGAGGACTTTAATATTCGTAATCTTTGTATAACTAAAAAGCTACTCAGGGTTACCGTTACCAAAAACTTCGTAAAACCTTTCCAAAATGTTATTATCGTAACCCTCATCTTCTTTCCAAATATAAAAGTAATTTAAATACTCTTCTGCGACAAGGACTATCAGAAACTTACTTCTATGGTGATGTGATTTATAAACTTCATAAGATTCTTGGTCATGATCACTTTCATACTATCTTTGTTAAACTTGTTAAAAAGTTTATCAAAAGAGGTAATGACCCTATAATTTTGCAACGTACTGCATGCTTGGTGGTGGACCCGTTTACAGTTCGCCACTACGCTTTCCTCTTTAATTGTACAATGACCGAACAGGTTGTGGACCCTATGATGACGCCTACCTATAGCCCAATGGGACGGTGACGTTTGATGTTTGTCTATGATTTTTTCTTGTCGTGCCCTTAATGGTTTATTCTCTTGTTGCTCTGGCTTCTGCCAAGTCATTGAGACCCTTCATTGTGGCTTTGTTTTTTTATATTATATTTACACAAGCATATTTGTGTTTTGTTACTTATATTGCCTATTGATGCTGCCTTCTTGGTTAGAGATAAGGTCATGGCGGGGATTTCTTTATTTACACTGTCTTGTTTTAATGGGATGACAGTAGGGTAAGTGTGAGGTTTGGTGCACCCTAGAACTGGTTTAAACCCCCAGTGGCCTGTGTTGCCACTGACCGTTACAAGGCGGTAGCCCTACTGTCAACCCTTTTGTGTTTGTGATGTCGTTTGCATTTTTTATTACTTTTGCCTTCTCGTTTGTCTGTTTGCGTGTTTGTTTTTGTGTTTTATGGTTGACTGTCGTCCTTGAATGCTGCTTTCATTGTCCGATATTTATATCTTTCTTTAAACCAGGTTCTAAGGTGCACCACACCTCACACTTACCCTACTGTTATCTCACTAACACGGGACAGTGTAAATAAAGATATCCCCGCCAGGTTATAATCTCTAACAAACAAGGCAGCGTTACTAGGCAATATAAGTAAAACACATAAATGATCATGTATATATTATATAAAAACAAAAGTCTAGAAAGCCACAAAGTAAGTACTCAATGACTTGGCAGAAGCCAGAGCAACAAAAGAACAAACCGTTAAGGGTACGACAAGACAAGATTAAAGACAAACATCAAACGCTTCCGATAATGATTTCGGTAGACGTCATTATAGGGTCCACAATCTGTCCGGTCATCGCACAATCAAAGAGGAAAGCATAGTGGCGAACTGTAAATGGGTATGATTGATCTGTTATAAACAATCTATAAGTTATCAATTTGTTTTACCTGTTCCACTATCTGCACGTTCAGAATTAACACAGTACTTCTAATCATTAACATGTATGTTCAAACGGGCCGCATTTACTTTATCGGCCATACTCTTATTCTTCTTTTATTAATATTTAAATGCAAAGCATTAAGTTCTTCATCACATCCTAATCATTTTTACAGTTAGTGACACATAATCAATACAACTGATGAAAATATGTTCATTAACTCTGCTGTCTGGCAAATGTTAAACCTTAACCTATAGCCGGATATGCATTTAATGTGCCTGCAAAATGTTGATTCCCATCCCAGATCTCCGACAACTGCTGCATTTGGAGTTCATTTGGAGTGCTCTTGTTTTTCCCTTGAAATATCGCATTGCTCTTTTGTGAATGGACTCAGGAGAATTTTGGTTCAAATAGCAGCTTCATATGCAACAGTTGCTCCCCACTGCAGCACTATAGCATCAAAAGTTCACGAAAAAGGATCCTATAGAAACCACAGCGTCCAAACGCAAAGTCAATGTGGGTCCGCACTGTACTGCAAACATTTAGAAATATTTAATTAATTCTACTATGAAAGAGACAAAATACAAAAGAAACGGTGGTGAAAACAGGGTTTACGACTTGGAACGGTCAGTTGGCTATAAAGTCTACAGTTTAGCTTGAATCGATTTGAATGTCTTCAGCTCCCAAATAGACCAGACAGTGTAAACAAAACAACATCCCATCAAAAGAAATTCCCTTACAATAAAAATAAGTATAAAAGTCGAACAGGAAATGCAGCTTTCACAGAACACAGTAATCCCCAAAACAAGCAAAAAGACAAACATGAATGGCAATAGTGACAAACACAAAAAGGGTTAACAATAGGGTTACCGCCTTGGAACGGACAGTGGCACATAAGGCCGCTGGGGGTTTAAACCAGGTTGCACTAGGGTGCACCAAACTTCACACATACCCTATTGTCATCCAATAAAACGGGACATTGTAAATAAAGAAATCGCCGCCAACTATTCTCTAACCAACAAGGCAGCATTAATAGGCAATATAAGTAAAACACAAATATGCCCGTGTGTATATATAAATACAAAAGACAATAGCCTAGAAAGCCACAAAGAAGGTACTCAGTGAATTGGCAGAAGTCAGAGCAATAATAGAATAAACCATTGAGGGCACGACCAGACAAGATTGCAGACAAACATTAAAAGTAAAAGTCCTTTTGGGCTTTAGGTAGACGTCATCATAGGGTCCACAGCCTGTCCGGCCATCGCATGCAGTGCGTTGCAAAATGAAAGGGTCATAACCTCTTTTGTTAAACCTTTTAACAAGTTTAACACAGATAGTATGAAAGTGATCATGACCAAGGGTCTTACGATGTTTGTAAATCATATCACCATAGGAGTCAGGTTGTGATAGTGCTAGTCGCAGAACAGTTCTTAAATTACTTTTGGAAAGAAGATCAGGGTTACGATAATAAAATTTTGCAAAGGTTTTACGAAGTTTATGGTAACGGTATTTACACCTGATGGAGTAGCTTTTTATTTATACAAAGATTGCAAATATTAAAGTCCCTAACGCGAAAAAAGAATAAGTTGAGACACATAGACCCCATAAGAAGTTTTTCGGGAAACATCCCTATCTAAATGGGGATAATTAACAATATCACAATTAACATGATCTCTCTTGTCATAGATTTTGCTAATTATTTCACCATTTTCAATAGAGATATGTAAATCGATGAAAGAAGCGATAATGTCAGAAATATTAGCTTTGTTGAGTTGAAGTTCTTTAGGATATATAGTATTAACCATAGTAGAAAAGAACGGGTTGCCAATGTTCAATATGTCATCCGGATACCGAGAGGTGTCATTAAAGGCTTCAATAACATCTGCCTGGGTATCTGGTGAAATAATCAAGATGAAATCTCTTTCATAGCAATATAAAACAAATTTGCGACAAGGGGTTCACAGTTCGTACCCATAGGGATACCAACAATGTGTCTATAAACGGTAGTTCCATACCTGACGAAAGCATTATCTAATAGAAAAATAAGTGATTCACAAACTTCATGGCAAGTCCACATAGTGTAATTGTCCAAACTGCCGTTAGTAGAAACGCTTTAATATTGTTACAGGCCAAGCAAAAGTTTTTTAAATGAGAGCAATAAGCTTGTCTTTGATAAGGTTGTGTGGTAAAGTTGAATATAGTGTAGAAAACCATAAGTACTTATAGATGAAGCTTGACGTTTATTACAAATTTTATCAAGAACGTCGGCTGAATTTGTAATTGACCAAAATAAATTAATCCCGGAGTTTTCATAAGCTTTAGCACACTATTGTTTAACGCGATCTTTAACGGTAGTAGGGCAATAGGTTAAAAGTTTGGAGATATTTGTAGTGGTGCAAAAACTAGAATTGGAAATAAGACGGGCTTTATATGTTGCTTATGTAATTTGGGAATCCAGTACATCGTTGGAAGTCTGTTTCGTTTTTGTCTACACCAGCCTTTAAAATCTTGCACTGAGTGATATGCGTCGAAACAACATTATCTTCAATAGATTTCACTGGAGTATACAAATTAGTACTCCCGAGTTTCTGAGGTAAAACTTTGACGTAATGGAGGCGTCAAACAATAATTATATTATTAGCTGCTTTATCAGCAGGAACTAAAACAAATTTATTACTTTTGTTTTCTTACTTAATTTTTGATTCGGTGGTTCCATTACTCCGGCCGATAAAAGGCTCTGGGTATTGTTTAACCACTCATAGGATATGTTGTCTGCTTTTTAATTTAGTATTGTGGCTGTTACTTGTGATACGCAGGCTTCATAACCGCAGCTCCCAACTAAATTCCGTTATGTTTATTTCGCTCCTCGGGGCATTTAATTTTATTAGATACTGGGACCATACGCCGTACGACATGGGGAAGCGATAAACTCCATGTTCACCGCCGTATGCATGCCATCTTCAGGATAGTTAAAATTGTGTATTATTGATTTTATGAATATTGAGTTCTGCTCAACCCGGGGCTAGAGGGCGTGAGCGGTAGCTAGCATATTTCACTACCGCTCATAAACAGTCTCAGTCAAACCGAGACTGCAATAATTCGTATGTGTCGTGCTCGGCCGTTTCCAAAGGTCCATTATTATACTCTTTTTTATAGCACAGTGGCGTTGCTTGTGCAGTGTGGCGGCAGTAAAACGTCTCCCCGCGCTTGCAATCAGTACTGTTATTCATTCGATCTTTGGAGATCGCTGAGCCCGATACTTATATTTAGTTATCGGTGGTACATTTTCTATTTCTTTTGCTTTCTTACTTAATGTTTGATTCGGTGGTTCCACTACTCCGGCCGATAAAAGGCTCTGGGTATTGTTTAACCACTTATATGATATGTCGGGATGGTTAAAATTGTGTATTATTGATTTTATGAATATTGAGTTCTGCTCAACCCGGTAATAGAGGGCGTGAGCGGTAGCTAGCATATTTCACTACCGCCCATGAACAGTCTCAATCAAACCGAGACTGCAATATTTCGTATGTGTCGTGCTCGGCCGTTTCCAAAGGTCCATTATTATACTCTTTATTATGCAATTCCTGGATTCCCGATTTTAAATTATGAAATGAAAACCTCGGTCTAGGGGGAAGAGAGGGGTTAGCCGTATAGAAGTTAATACGGGATATCTATGATGTTAAAAATAGTCTTTTTCCATGCATAACAATCTATCACAGAAGGCAATCTATACTTCGGACCTTTAGAAAACAAATGCCGAATACGTTTTTCTATATTAACATTACCAGTAATGACATGACCGTCCGGAGCATAGCAAAATTTAGATGTTTTTCACTCGCATTCCTTGGGAGCGTTATTTAATATATAAAGGTCAGACACTATTTTGTTGTAGTTGAAAATCATATGTCTAATTGTTTTTTTGTATTTATAACAAATTATAGCATTTTCGGATTTTTTGAAATATTAAGGAACAAATTCAACAACACGATTATCTCGAAAAATACTTGGTATATCAATAAAATCAATGCCCTTATTAAGATAATTTTTTTTTAGAACATGTCTGACGTGATCAGACTCCTTGTCAATATGAGGTCGGAGAACATGCTGCAAAAAGCTTTCAATTATGAAAAGAGTGTTATACAAAGGATCTGTTCGAATGAATTTTTTGTCTCTTCCTCGATAGAGAGGTGAGACAAGAAAGCATCGAGTGCTTTCCAGACTGTTTAAAAATAGTATTTAAATCATCGACTGATATAGTAAGAAAGATACAAATATCGGGCAGGGAAAGCATCAATCAAGGACGACAGTCAACCACAAAACACAAAAACAAACACGCATAAAGACAAACGAGAAGGCAAAAGTAATGAAAAATGCAAACGGTATCACAAACACAAAAGGGTTGACATTAGGGCTACCGCCTTGTAACGGTCAGTGGCAACAAAGACCGCTGGGGGTTTAAAGCGGTTCTAGGGTGCACCAAACCTCACACTTACCCTACTTCATCCCATTAAAACAGGACAGTGTAAATAAAGAAATCCCCGCAATGATCTAATCTCTAACCAACAAGGCAGCATCAATAGGCAATATAAGTAAAACACAAATATGCTTGTGTAAATATAATACAAAAATACAATAGCCTAGAAAACCACAATGAAGGTACTCAATGACTTTGTAGAAGCCAGAGCAACAAGAGAATAAACCATTAATACGTAATTTCCGTTTAATGTTCCCATTACGTCTACAAAACAAAAAGGTCCACATCCAGGGAAACTAGCAGAAGAAACACTATGATGTTGTTTTAAAGCTATATAAAATACAAAATAAGAAACATCTCAGGAAGTATCCAGAATTGCACTGAACAACCTCGGCAGCTGCAGCAAGAAAAACAATTACAGAGTACGACCAGAAAACTCAAAGGACGAAAGTTCATGCATCTAGCTCCCTTGGTCGGGGGTGGGGGGGGGGGGGGAGGTTTTTTTTAGTAGGTGCAATCAAAGAGGTTGTCAAATCATCGCACCATGGAAAAGTGAAGCGTAGTGACTGACTGTAGTGGGATCAATCACTAAACATGCAGTGCGTTGTAATACTAAAGGGTCGTTCCAAAGAATCTCATTTTTGCTAGCATTACGGAAGACCTACGAGAAGTGCCGGAAATCACCGAACGAAAAGTGCGTCAAGTTGTGTGTGAAAAGCTTAAGGTGGCTCAGGATATAGCTGACGCGGTTAAATTTTAACGTGCTTATAGAATGGGTCAGAAAAGAGAGGCGTTTCGCAAACGAAAAGTTGTGGCACAATTTACACTATTTAAAGATAGGGAAATGGTTCGTAACTTGAGAAGGACACAGCGTTTTACAGTAGCCGGTTAGCTCAGTCAGTAGAGCACGGAATGGTAGTCCGAGGGTCCCGGGTTGGAGCCCCGGTCTAGCTGCACATATTTCTAGCCCTGTGACATTTGGCGCCCAACGGGGGACCGTGACTGAGTAAACTCCGAGAAATATGCAAAATGATTCTCTGTACCATGGAAATTCGAGGACGAATTTCAGTCTGTATTTCACGGTTCATAGATATATAAACAGGTAGATTGATGTTGCATTGACTGGCCGGTTAGCTCAGTCGGTAGAGCATTGGAAACGTAGTCCCGGGTTCCCGTTTCAAGCCCCGGTCAGCCTGCACATTTTTCTAGCCCTGTGACACTTTCAAATAAAATAATTACACTAAATGCTTTACCATTTTTTATGTTTTCCCTTCCTCCTACAGCAATTCTCTGTCTTGATGGTTTGTAAAACAAATAATAAAAACTAATGGCCTAAATGCGATATACATTGGTCATGGCAGTATGTAAATAAGGGTGACATTGATATTTGTCAACCTTCTAAGGCTACTGGTATTTATTTTATTATACTGAAACATATGTTTGAAAAATATATTTGGTTCTGCTAAATATTCCTTTGAAATAAAACATGAGAAAACATTGTTACTTCTCTCTGTTTATAATCACTCTTCTCACTATTCTATTTATCTATAAAATATAATTTTCGGATGGTTCTTTGGGATGGCGAGCTGTCCGTCGTCCGTTGTCCGTCATCTGTCCGTCCGTCCGTCCGTTAACCTTTACCTCGTTAAGACGATAGGGCCTTCATTTTTATCTGATCTTTACCAAACTTTAATATGTTGTTAATATCAATGAAAGCTCCGACAAGTTCGAAAACCGACCAGATTGGACCAGTAACAGTGGAGTTATGGACCTTGATTTAGTTAAAAATGCTATATTTTGCCTCGTTAAGACGATAGGCCCTCCATTTTTTATCCGCTCTTTACCAAACTTTATCAGATTGGTAATATCAATGAAAGCTCGGACAAGTTCGAAAGCCGGCCAGATCGGACCAGTAACAGCGGAGTTATGGCCCTTGATTTAGTTAAAAATGCTATATTTTGCCTCGTTAAAACGAAAGCGCCTTTGTTTTTCTTCCGATCTTTACCAAATTTTATGAGATTGGTTATATCAATAACAGCTCAAACAAGTGCGAACTCCGACCAGATTGGACCAGTAACAGCGGAGTTATGGTCATTGATTTAGTTTAAAAAATGCTATATTTTGCCTCGTTAAGACGATAGGACCTTCATTTTTCATCCGATCTTTACCAAACATTACCAGATTGTTAATGTCAATGAAAACACGGACAAGTTCGAAAACTAGATCGAACCAGTAACAGCGGAGTTATTATGGCCCTTGATTTAGTTAAAAGTGTTATAAGATGATAGGGCCTTCATTTTTCATCCGATCTTTACCAAACTGTACCAGATTGATAATATCATTGAAGCTCGGACATTGATACACAAACATTTTCCGGGCTAATTCTCCTGAACCCCTGGATTTCAACGGAACTTTACAAGGATGATCAGTATCAAGTCTAGTTGTGCATACCATCGCCATATTCCGGTTGAATGGTTTTTGGCAGAGTTATGGACCTTTAAAGATTTTAATGGATAAACCTTGTCCAGATTAGTCTCTTCTGAACTCCTTGCCGGATGTCAACGAATCTTGGTGGGCGTGATCAGTACCAAGCCTAGTTTCACCTGTCATTACCGTGTTGTGGTGGAATGAATTTTGGCAGAGTTATGACTCCCTAAAGGTTTTAATACACTAACTTTGACTAGTTCTCCAGAACGTCTGGTGGATTTCAACAAAACTTTACAGGGATGATCATAAGCCTAGTTGCGTATGTCATCGCCATGTTCCGGTTAATGATATTATACATAAACTTTATTTTTTTGCTGGTAGAGCGCACACAGGCCCTCTTGAGCCTCTTGTTTCGGAATCTTCAGCTGTGAACTCATGAGTAAACTTTTCAAATCATCTTCAGAGAGTCGTGCAAACTGTGTCCGACATTTTAGTAAATGTTCACTGATTTTTATTTGCGGATGTATACATACAGCTGTTTTTCCGGTTCAATTTTTATATCTATACACTGTTCAGCAAAGGACATCCCAATACATATAAACTTAATTTGACTTCACAATCATATAAGACAATGCAAATTATACTGTAGTGAAATAACACAAAAAAAATACTATCATTTTGTGACTCACTCCATGGAGACATTACAACCGATATCAGATATTAAAAAAATGGAAAAAATAACAGTCTATGGAAATTAAACATGGGTGTTTGACATGAGGTATATTATTCATAAATATGGTATCAGTGGTCATGGTAGTAATAAATGTAATATCCATAGCTCATAGTAGTAATACATGGGGTATTCAGTGCTCATGGTGGTAATTAATGGGATATTCAGTGGTCATGGTAATAAAGGTGGTATTTAGTCTTAGTAATCATGGTAGTATTAAATGTGATATTCAGTGGTCATGGTAGTAATAAATGTGGTATTTAATCTTAGTACTCATGGTAGTATTAAATGTGATATACAGTGGTCATGGTAGTAATAAATGTGGTATTTAGTCTTAGTAATCATGGTAGTATTAAATGTGATATTCAGTGGTCATGGTAGTAATAAATGTGGTATTTAGTCTTAGTACTCATGGTAGTATTAAATGTGATATACAGTGATCATGGTAGTAATACTTGTGATATACAGTCATCATTGTAGTATAAAATGTATTTGGTAAAGAGTAGCCATGATAGTTATACATGTTATGTACTTTGGACATGTTAGTGATCAATGTGTTATGCAGTGGTCATGGTAGTATTACAATACAAGGATCCGGGTACATGTGCGATGGACTTCGGGAATATCATCAACAAGTAAATGGAGTTAAGAAGCAGCCACATGCAATGCCAGGTTAGAGATAAAGCTATGCGCTATATGCCAGTGTTAATAAGAATGGTATGGAGCATGGCCCAGTACCAGACAATCCCCCTCACCACCAAACAAAGCATCCAATCAATTCATAATTTAGAAGAACAAAAGTCGGCTCATATAGAAAGTAAACAAGGACAAGCATAACTAAAGATTAAAACAAGCACATGGAAATATGGAAAGATCAATATTAAACAAGAGCTGTCGAAAGGACAGCATGCTCCACTATTCAACGTCAATTTTTAACAAGGACACTGACACATCTATCGCACCAACCATGGTGTCAGTTCATTCACACGGTCATGTCTTAATTGTGGAGGTTAGGTGGCGGTGACGTGAGGGTGTCGGGGTGCGGGTGGTAAACATATATACCAAATATCAAAGCAAGACGTTCAAAACCCCAGAAAGAATATGAATTTGAAGACGAAGGGTAGGGAAGTGAAGTGTTACTGAATAAGAAAAAAACACAATATTTTCATTGGGGGAGTCTAAGGTGGAGAGTGTGTTTGTGTTGGGAGGAGGGGGTGGGTGGTGGAGAGGGGTTGAAAGAGAACAGGATGCAGACATGGTAACTGAAGAGAAACCAACAAAGAATAGAACAACTATTTGTATATTTATCAGGGGTGATGGTGGTGGTGGTGTAGGAGTGGGTAAGGTGTGGGATTTATGGGGCTAATGACATTTACAGGCTTGCCATTGTTATTTGATGTATGCAGTGAGTTTCATTGAAATATATGAAGCTGCATAAAAATCTTTAACTGAAACTCTAACATCCGGCTAAAATGAAATTAAAATTTACGAAACATGTGTCGGTAAGTGTCCTTGATGACACTTGTCAAGCTGCTTTGAGAGATTAATAATGGCTAGTGAGTATTAAAATAAATGGACTTGTCAAAAAAAAAAATAAAAAAAAAAATAGGCTACACCTTTTCTAAAATACAATACAGAAAATATTTATCCAGAAAAAGGCTCATAATGTTGCTAAAATGCAATACAGAATTATGGAACATGTGTCTACTAGCATCCATGCTTTACTGAAGTTGTATTAATAAGTAATGTAGCTATCCTGCCAACAGCAGCCCAATTTTACAACATACATACACTGTTTCGAAACCTACTGATGACGAGGTATATATATAACTTACATATTTTGAGAATCCAAACTCTATAGGCATAATATAAAGTGCTTTAACTAGCCAGTGAAAACCCCAAAACTTGAGTGTTGAATTAAGAGTTACCAACTAAAGATTCATTTTACGCATATTCAATCACGAGTATTTTAAGAACCCATGGAAAATCCTCTACTTTGAATCGGCACATATAGATTATTATATGACCTAAACACCTGGATAAAGTTTTAATAAAGGTTTTGCAGTCAAATGGCGGATTAATGCCTTTAACAATCACCTATTGAAATACAAGCAATTTTTCGAATTTTAAAGTCTCTATTTTAACTGGTAATAACTCATGAATATGAATGAGTCACGTATGAAATAGTTTCCAATCGAAGAATACCCCAATAGTCGGTATATAAGGCAGAAATCGATGGGACAAAATATCACATTTTATTTAGTCTTCGTACAGGTAACATCGATAAATATACGGCTTCAGAATATATGTGAAAAGAATTACTTGCCCGGAGCTGAGACCGCTATAGCTCTGTCTCATATACAGGTACTGACTCTATGTAAACTTAATAATTAGGAGAAAAACACTTGAAAAACACATATTTTGTTTAAGATATCAGGGCTTTTCCTAGGTATTTTGGGAAAAAGGCCCGTATATCGAATTGTTTTTTTTGGGATTTGAAACATTGCTGTTGCGCTTTTAAGTTTTGATGGTCGTACGTTTAAACACTCGACCACGGCTATTTATTGGTATGTTCTATCATTGTTAACACTAAATAGGCACTACGTAATAACTTTCGCACACACAAACTTATCAAGCGCTAAATAACAAGTCAAGATATGGTTGTTTTTAGTTTCATATTGATAACATATAGTATTACAACAGGCAATGTTAATTTACACGTCCGAAAAGATGGGCTTTATATTTATGGATTAATCTTGAGTTGCGCTCAAAATCATAATAAATGGTAGTTTGTATACCATTTTCTCAAGAAGCGTTACAGCTCAGTGGATAGACCACCTGACTTGAAATCAGAAGGTCGTGTGTTCGAGTCCCGAAAGAGGTTATAAAAAATTCTTCTGTAAATCATAATGTTACGTGTGTACAGATACGATGTGCACTGGTCAATGTCTATACAATAAATGATGTCCTGCGTTATATTTGCTCGCTTAAATACCCGATTTCGACAGGAACTGGTGAACATCAAGTTACAAATAAAGACACGCCTACAAAGAAGAAATCGATTGATACGAGTATAGAGACTCTGTAGCTTTAAATCCAATACAGAGTTAATATGTAGCATGTGTCTACTAGTGCTCTTGATATTCCGAGCTTTACTGAAGGTTTGTTTTTGTTGTTGTTGTGTGGGGCGTCCGTGGGCGAGTGGTTAGAGTCTCTGACTTGCAATCACTTGCCCCTCACCGCTGTAGGTTCGTTCCCTCAGGGGCCTAGGCATCTTTATGTGAGGAAGCTATCCATCTGGCTTGCGGAACGTCAGTGGTTCTACCCAGGTGCCCGCCCGTGCACGAAAATTGCCCGGAGGGGCACCTGGTGTCTTCCTCCACCAGTGGAAGCTGGAAAGTCGCCATATGACCTTCGCTGTTGGGGCGACTATAAAATCCAATTCAATTCAATTCAATTGTTGTTGTTGTTTTTTCAGTCACTTTTCAATGGCCCATTTATTCTCCCCGTCATAGGTGGAGCAGGAAGTGACCCATTCTTACCTTGAATTAGAATCATCTAAATACATGTACGATAACAAGTTTCATACTGATAGTCATTGTCCTAAAGGACCACACGGCAATCTTGAAGTGTTTATCAAGCTTTGAAATTAGCGTCTCGATTTATCGATCCAGTATCATTTTGTCATATAATTAAGTTACATTTTATTTTTAATTTTTTCGTGTTATTCGATCATACTAAGGTTTCAATATAAGGCCATAATAAATTAATTGCTAGTTTACCATCCAAATATATTTCAAAATAGGGGCGGGGGTGAAGTTTTTTTAATTTTTTTTTAGCTCTTCTGGTCGAAGGCCAGCAGCTTATGCGATGGCGAGTTGTCCGTCGTCGTCTGTTAACTTTTGCCTTTTGAACAATCTAGGGCCTTCATTATTAATTGGATATTTACGAAACTTTGCCAGTGTCTGTGAGTGCTCACATCATATCAATGAGAGCTCGGACAAGTTCGAAAACCAGCCAGATCGGATTAGTTTAACCGGAGTTATGGCCCTTGATTTGCTGAAAAATGGCATATTAAGCCTTGAGAACACTCTAGCACCTTCATTTATTACTTGATCTTTACCGACCTTGCACAGATTGTTTATATCAATGACAGCTCGGGCAAGTTCGAAAATCAACCAAATCGGATCAGTAACACCGTAGTTATGACCCTTGTTTTTTCTAAAAAATGCCATTGTCTGCCTTGTGAACACTCTAGCACCTTCATTTATAATTTGATCTTTACCAAGCTTGCACTGATTAATAGCAATGAAATATTGGACGAGTTCGAAAAACAGCCAGATCGGACCATATGCCGGAGTTATGGCCCTTGTTTTACTAAAATATGCCATTTTCTGTCTTGTGAACACTCTAGCACCTTAACTCGGTAAAGTTTGAAAACTAGCCAAATAGAATGAGTAACAGCAGAGTTATGGCCCTTGATTTGCTGAAAAAATGCCATATTCTGCCTTTTGAACACTCTAGCACCTTCATTTATTATTTTATCTTTACCAAACTTTCATAAATTGTAAATATCAATGAAAGCACGAACGAGTTCGAAAACTAGCCAAACTGCATTCGTAACACCATAGTTATGGCCCTTATTTTTCTGAAAAAAACAAACTATATTCTGCCTTTTGAACACTCTAGCACCTTAATTTATTATTAGATATTTACCAAACTTACAAAGATTGTTAATATCAATGTAAGCTCAGACAAGTTTGAAAACCAGCCGGAACACCGGAGTTACGGCCCTTGATTTAGTTAAAAATGCTGTATGTTGCCTCATTAAGACGATAGGGCTTTCGTTCGGCCATATTTTAATGAAACTTTGCATAGATGATCAGTACCAAATCTAGTTATGTATATCGTCACCGTGTTCCTGTTGAATGATTTTTGGGCAGAGTTATGGCCCTTTAAAGGTTTTAATACATTGTCCGGTCTTTTTTTCCTGAACCCCTGGCCGGATTTCAGCGAAACTTTACGGAGATAATCAGTACCAAGTCATCACCGTATTTCGGTAGAAAGATTTTTTGCGGAGTTATGGCCCTTTAAAGGTTTTAATACACACATTTTGTCCGGACTATTTTTCCTGAACCCTTGGTCAGATTTCAGTGAAACTTTGCAGGAATGATCAGTACCAGGCCTAGTTGTGCATGTCATCGCCGTGTTCCGGTTGAATGATTTTTGCAGAGTTATACCCCTTTAAAGGTTTTGATACACAAACTCTATCCAGACTAGTCTCTTCTGAACTCCTTGCCGAATTATGTCTCCCTCCATACTGGGGAGACATATTGTTTTAGCTTGGATGTCTGTCTGTCTGTCTGTCTGTCTGCCCGTCACAAGACGTGTCTTCACCATATCTCTTGAACAGCTTGAGGGATTTTGAAATAACTTGGCACAAATGTTCACCATATCGAGACGACGTGCAGAGCGCAACTTCCAGCCACGTCCGTTTAAGGTCAATGTCGCACTTAGAGTTCGAAGGTCACCAGATTGCTAATATCAACAATGACAGCTCAGACAAGTTTAAAAAACAGCCAATTCGGATTAGTAACACCGGAGTTACGGCCCTTGATTTAGTTACAAATGTTGTATTTTGCCTGATAAAGAGGATAGGGCCTTCATTTGGCCGAAGTTTAATGAAACTTTTTAGGGATGATCAGTACCAAATATAGTTATATAGTTAAGCATATCATCACCGTGTTCCGGCTGAATGATTTTTGGCGGTGTTATGGCCCTTTAATGGTTTTAATACACAAACATTTTTCCGGACTATTTTTCCTGAACCCCTGGTCGGATTTGAACGAAACTTTGCAGGAATGATTAGTACCAGGCTTAGTGGTGCATATTATCAACGTGTTCCGTTTGAATGATTTTTGGCAGAGTAATGGCCCTTTAAAAGTTTTAATACGCAAACTTTGGATTAGTTCTCCTGAACCCCTGACCGGATTTCAACGAAACGTTGTAGGGATGATCAGTACCAAGCCTAGTTATGCATGTCATCGCCGTATTTAGGTTGAACGATTTTTTGCGGAGTTATGGCCCTTTAAATGTTAAATACACAAACATTGTCTGGACTAGTTCTCATGAACCCCTGGCCGAATTTCAACGATTTTTGCGGGGATAATGTTTACCAAGCCTAGTTGCGCATATCATCGCCGTGTTTCGGTCGAATGATTTTTGGCAGAGTAATGGCCCTTTAAAGGTTTTAATACACTAACTTTGTACAGGTTAGTTCTCCTGAAGGCCTGGCCGGATTTCAACGAAACTTGACAGGGATCATCAGTAACAAGCCTAGTCGCACATATCATCACTGTGTTTTTTGTTGAAACATTTTTGACACCGTTATTGCCACTTATACACAAATTTTGTACAGACTAGTTTTCCTGAACTCCTGGCTGGATTTCAGTGATTTGGCATGAATGATCAGTACCAAATCTAATTGCGCATATTGTTGTCATGTTCTGGTTGAATGCTTTTTGTTGGAGTTGTGGCCCGTTAACAGTTTAAATACTAACATTTTACAGACTAGTTCTTCTGAACCCCTGTCCGGATTTCAACGAAACTTGGCAGGAATGATCAGTACGAAGCTTAGATGCGCATATCATCGCTGTATTCCGGTTGAATGATTTTGGCCCCTAAGAA
The DNA here is from genome assembly GCA_037043455.1 of Cyrtodaria siliqua. Classification (NCBI taxonomy): domain Eukaryota; kingdom Metazoa; phylum Mollusca; class Bivalvia; order Adapedonta; family Hiatellidae; genus Cyrtodaria; species Cyrtodaria siliqua. The sequence goes on from JAWPHD010009205.1 coordinate 105,083, forward strand.
GTTATGGCCTCTTATACACAAACGTTATCCAGACTAGCTTTTCTGAACCCCTGATGGATTTCAGTGGAACTTGGCAGAAATGATCAGTATCAAGCCTAGTTGCGCATATTGTTGTCGTGTTTCCCCATCACATACTCCATATAGTAGTAGAGCGATACAGGCCCTCTTGGGTCTATTGTGTAATCCATTTTAGCCGTGGTGGCCATCTTGAATGTCCGACTGTCACAAAATGTCACGGGTAGAGCGTACTGGTCGTATATAGCTCTTGTAAGTTGTCGGTTACACCCAAAATATATTGTTCGAGTTGAAACAATTTCACAATATTCATGATCTATTCATGTAACACGTAAAAGCGTGCACATTTTAAGTGGCCGCCAGAGAGGCCGTGTCATAAGTTTAGTTTTGTGCTAATGCATGTAAACGTATAGGTATATTTTCCTTAAACGGCAAAATTGTGTAAGGGGCCTCTCGTGTAGATTCAATACTGTAGATTTAGCCACGTTTGTCACGGACTGAACGGGGGAAATAATGATTTGGGCGTAATGTTTGCTATAAAACCCATTGTCTTCTAGCTCTCGCCGGGATCATCGATAGTACTTTGTTGGAACAGAGATTGGACGGCAAATTTCATAGGCAACATGTGGTTAGTAATTTTATTAAACTTTTATCGTACATTTGTATTCAGTGGGCGGCGCCATCTTGTTTGGCGGTTACGACATCCGGTTAGCATTGATGTTTCTCAAACATAACTTTAGACTAGCATATGAATGTGAAGTTACTTTATTAGATGTAATTATTGTAATTGATCATTAATTGTAAAACAATATTAATTTGATAACAGTGGATAATAGGTGCATTAGTTAACGTTGGCGTATAACTCAGTGATTGTAATACACGATTGTTAACATTGCGTGCATACATAACTCAGTGAGTGTAATATATGAGTTATTTGATCATGTTTATATTACATGTATTAAGGGCATTGATTAACAGCGACGTACATAGCGTATACATGGCGTTGTAGAATATGTATACATTGCTACTCATCATTCGTACATATATTGATTGAATAATGATTTGTTTGGGTAATGATAATTATGCAAGATTGGTATGTTTGTCAACCGACATCTAAAACGTATGTATAATTACAGCCTAAGCCATCCAGGATATAAGCCATCCAGGGTTGGAGTAAGCCATCTAGGTTTGGATATCCAGGAGTGGAGCTAAGCTTCCACGAATAACGTTTACAAGCGGTGGAGACGGTCCCCGTACCTGCGCAGCCAGGTTTTACTAACGACAA
>JAWPHD010009206.1:0-106372 GCA_037043455.1 Cyrtodaria siliqua
TGTAAGCTGTGTTTACAGGTCTATATCTCTTACATTTCTTGTCCTAGCTGAACTAAATTTTGGAATTGGTTTCCTTATAGTATGTTGTAAAGGGTTGGATAAGTAATTTTGTCTTCTGCAAATTCTGGGCTCACATGGAACCCAAATTGTGATGGCCCATAAAATGTGCAATAAAGGCAGATCTAGGTTTGCATGTAAGCATTTATATATCTATAATTTTGGTTTGGGATTTGTCATAGCATTATGCATCTTATTACTTCACCCATATTGGGGCATGGGCTCCCTCCTCCCCCCCCCCCTCTGTGTTGTTTTAGTCAATTATTACACATATATGTTGCAACCCCCCCTGCCCCCCGCCTCTCACCCCCTCCCCGCCCGACTTGAAACTTTTTTTTTACATATTTCTTTGTTTTTTTAGTCAATTCTTACACATATATGTTGCCCCCCCCCCCACACCACCCAAACCCGCTCCCGCCTCTCAACCCCGCTCCACCCCACACACCCACCCCCACTTGAAAATCTAATTTTTTACTTTTTTTTTTTTACATATTTCTGTGTTGTTTTAGTCAATTCTTACACATATATGTTGCAACCCCGTCACCCCCCACCCCAACCCCCCCACACACCCCGACCGACTTGAAACTTGTTTGGTTACATATTTCTTTGTTGTTGTTGTCAATTCTTACACATATATGCCCCCTCCCCCCACACAACCCACTCCTGCCTCTCACCCCCGCTCCACCCCCCCACCCCACCCCCACTTGAAACTTTTTTTTTTTTTTTTTACATATTTCTGTGTTGCTTTAGTCAATTCTGACACATATATGTTGCCCCACTCCCGCCTCTCACCCCCGCTCCCCCAGCCCCCACCCCACCCCAACTTGAAATCTAATATTTTTTTTTTACATATTTCTGTGTTGTTTTAGTCGATTCTTACACATATATGTTGCAACCTTCTGAGCCCCCACCCCCCAGCCCGCCGCCTCTCCCCCCCTTCCCCCCCACTTGAAACTTTTTTTTTAAATTTGTTTTTTTACATATTTCTTTGTTGTTTTAGTCAATTCTTACACATATATGTTGCCCCCTCTCCCCCTCCCCACCCCCTCCCCCCACTCCTGCATCCCGCTCCCCCCCCCCCCACCCCCACTTGAAACTTTTTTTTTTTTTATATTTCTGTGTTGCTTTAGTCAATTCTTACACATATATGTTGTCCCCTCCCCCCCCCCCCCCCCCCCCCCTCCCCCCACCCCACCCCCACTTGAAAATCTTTTTTTTTTTACATATTTCTTTGTTGTTTTAGTCAATTCTTACACATAATATGTTGCACCCTCCCACCCGCCCCCAACCCACTCCCGCCTCTCCCCATGTGTTTTGTGAATGCAGCCTGTGCCTGTGTCATTGTGAAAAATAGCGGCATTTTTCTAGAAATTGTGAAAATTGTGAAATATTATAACAAAAGAAAAAGATTTTTTTTCACTTTTAATTTCACAGTTTAATATCCCTTGGTTTTAAGTTTTGTTTTTGGTAAATACAGACTAGTTTTAACACCAGCGTATATCAAGACTAGTATCCTTAATGGTCTGTATTTTTTTTTCAGATTGTGAATTTTTTGGATATAATTGTGAAAAAAGTATACTTTTTGGCATTAGGCATAAAAAAACACTGTCCCCCGAACCCACCCCCACTTGAAACTATTTTTTTTTTTTTTTTTACATATTTCTGTGTTGCTTATGTCAATTCTTACACATATATGTTGCCCCCTCCCAGCCCCACACCCACCACCACCCCCGCCACTCACCCACCCCCCACACTTGATTTTTTTTTATTTTATTTATTTTTTTACATATTTCTTTGTTGTTTTAGTCAATTCTTACACATATATGTTTCTTCATTCACCACCCCCACTCCCCCCACCATCCACCCCCACCTCACTCCCACATCCACCCCGCACCCCACTCAAAACCCGATTTTTTTTTATTTATTTTTTTTCTGTGTAGTTTTGATCAATTCTTACACATAGTTATGTTGTGCTCCCAACCCCACCCCACATTGTTGTAGCCTTGTTTTCTGATGGTATATACTAGCTATAAATTTGTTATTCTCTGAAAAATCAAATAGTCGAGCTGCGCTGTTCTCCGACAGCTCTTGTTCGAAAAACAATAAAATAACGTCATATAGGGATCTCCTGGGGATATTTAATCAAAATTTCCACTTTCGCATCAGATTTCAAAGCATCCTTTCTATTATCTTTGTTGAACGAGACCTTCAAGGTAACAAGATTTGCACATGTGTGATGGACTTTAGTTAGTATATTGTCAGATCCTTATCATTTCCAGGTATTACAACGACAGCGGTAAGGAGACCAAGTCGGTAAATTTCCCCCCATGCGGCAGTTACCAAACACAGGGTAAACAGGCCTCCATAGAGATGAATGGAGACAGAGTGACAAAACTAGGAACAAACATGTAAGTATCCATTTATCACTTATTTGTATCAGGTTCTTTCCTATACTTCATGAAAATAACATTGTTTTACAGGTTATCTTAAAGGGACATTTGGCAATCCTAAGTAATTTTCAAGCATTAAAATTAGCTCATTAGTTTCTGGGTCCAGTATCTTAAATTTAACAAAAAAGGACATTTGGAAGCAGAAAACAGAGTACATTTATGTTCATCACCATTTTATTAACTTCCATTGTATGACAGTTTTAATTTTGGAATATGATGAATAAATCCATCATTATGTTCAGTTATTACAGTGTTAATTAATAATCTGTGTATATACTGGATATATAATATTGGCCCTTTTCAGTAAAACTAGTAAGATATTTTAATTATAAATGACTTCTTTTGGTGCATCAATCCCAATATATAAGTACAACATACAACTGTCCTTTGTCGTTTTCATTTCATGAAATATTTTGGTTAATATTATCTGATGGATACTACTAATTCTAATATTTTATAAATCTATGGCAATAATTTCGTTAACTTTACCTTGAAGTTAGCATCATTATATATACACCAATGGCAATAATTCTGTTTACTTTACCATGAAGCTAGCATCATTATATACACCAATGGCAAAAATTATGCCCCCGCAGAGTGGGAGGCATATAGCAATTGCACTGTCTGTCCGTTTTTTAAAGGTCAAGGTCACACTTGGAGGTTAAAGGTCAAACCATCATGAAAAAATTCATGTCTCAGCCATTACATGGAAAGTACTGAAGGGAACTGCATCAAACTTCGCACAAATGTTCATGTGCACATTGAGAAGGTGTGTCGCGTACAAGAATCATGTCCGTGTCTCAAAGGTCAAACTCAAACTTGGAGGTCAAACGTCAAAAAGTCGTTAAAAAAAAAATCATATCTCAGCCATTACTTGGAAACTACTGAAGTGAGTTGCATCAAACGTCACACAAATGTTCATCACAATGAGAAGGTGTGTCTTGTACAAGAATCCTGTCAGTGCCTCAAAGGTCAGGGTCACAGTTAGGCAGATTGTTTGCAGTGGGGGCATTTGTGTCCCATGGACACATTTCTTGTTCTGTTTACTTTACCATGAAGCTAGCATCATTATATACACCAATGGCAATAATTCTGTTAACTTTACCTTGAAGCTAGCATCATTATATACACCAATGGCAATAATTCTCTTAACTTTACCATGAAGCTAGCACCATTATATACACAGTGGCAATAATTCCCTTAACTTTACCATGAAGCTAGCATCATTATATACACCAATGGCAATAATTCCCTTAACTTTACCATGAAGCTAGCATCATTATATACACAGTGGCAATAATTCCCTTAACTTTACCATGAAGCCATCATTATATACACCAATGGCAATAATTCCCTTAACTTTACCATGAAGCTAGCATCATTATATACACCAATGGCAATAATTCCCTTAACTTTACCATGAAGCTAGCATCATTATATACACAGTGGCAATACTTCCCTTAACTTTACCATGAAGCTAGCATCATTATATACACCAATGGCAATAATTCTGTTAACTTTACCTTGAAGCTAGCATCATTATATACACCAATGGCAATAATTCTCTTAACTTTACCATGAAGCTAGCACCATTATATACACAGTGGCAATAATTCCCTTAACTTTACCATGAAGCTAGCATCATTATATACACCAATGGCAATAATTCCCTTAACTTTACCATGAAGCTAGCATCATTATATACACAGTGGCAATAATTCCCTTAACTTTACCATGAAGCCATCATTATATACACCAATGGCAATAATTCCCTTAACTTTACCATGAAGCTAGCATCATTATATACACCAATGGCAATAATTCCCTTAACTTTACCATGAAGCTAGCATCATTATATACACAGTGGCAATAATTCCCTTAACTTTACCATGAAGCTAGCATCATTATATACACAGTGGCAATAATTCCCTTAACTTTACCATGAAGCCATCATTATATACACCAATGGCAATAATTCCCTTAACTTTACCATGAAGCTAGCATCATTATATACACCAATGGCAATAATTCCCTTAACTTTACCATGAAGCTAGCATCATTATATACACAGTGGCAATAATTCCCTTAACTTTACCATGAAGCTAGCATCATTATATACACCAATGGCAATAATTCCCTTAACTTTACCATGAAGCTAGCATCATTATATACACAGTGGCAATAATTCCCTTAACTTTACCATGAAGCTAGCATCATTATATACACAGTGGCAATAATTCTGTTAACTTTACCTTGAAGCTAGCATCATTATATACACCAATAGCAATAATTCTCTTAACTTTACCATGAAGCTAGCACCATTATATACACAGTGGCAATAATTCCCTTAACTTTACCATGAAGCCATCATTATATACACCAATGGCAATAATTCCCTTAACTTTACCATGAAGCTAGCATCATTATATACACCAATGGCAATAATTCCCTTAACTTTACCATGAAGCTAGCATCATTATATACACAGTGGCAATAATTCCCTTAACTTTACCATGAAGCCATCATTATATACACCAATGGCAATAATTCCCTTAACTTTACCATGAAGCTAGCATCATTATATACACAGTGGAAATAATTCCCTTAACTTTACCATGAAGCTAGCATCATTATATACACAGTGGCAATAATTCTGTTAACTTTACCTTGAAGCTAGCATCATTATATACACCAATGGCAATAATTCTCTTAACTTTACCATGAAGCTAGCATCATTATATACACAGTGGCAATAATTCCCTTAACTTTACCATGAAGCCATCATTATATACACCAATGGCAATAATTCCCTTAACTTTACCATGAAGCTAGCATCATTATATACACAGTGGCAATAATTCCCTTAACTTTACCATGAAGCTAGCATCATTATATACACAGTGGCAATAATTCTGTTAACTTTACCTTGAAGCTAGCATCATTATATACACCAATGGCAATAATTCTGTTAACTTTACCTTGAAGCTAGCATCATTATATACACCAATGGCAATAATTCTCTTAACTTTACCATGAAGCTAGCACCATTATATACACAGTGGCAATAATTCCCTGAACTTTACCATGAAGCTAGCATCATTATATACACCAATGGCAATAATTCCCTTAACTTTACCATGAAGCTAGCATCATTATATACACAGTGGCAATAATTCCCTTAACTTTACCATGAAGCTAGCATCATTATATACATCAATGGCAATAATTCCCTTAACTTTACCATGAAACCATCATTATATACACCAGTGGCAATAATTCCCTTAACTTTACCATGAAGCTAGCATCATTATATACACCAGTGGCAATAATTCCATTAACTTTACCATGAAACCATCATTATATACACCAGTGGCAATAATTCCCTTAACTTTACCATGAAGCTAGCATCATTATATACACCAATGGCAATAATTCCCTTAACTTTACCATGAAGCTAGCATCATTATATACACAGTGGCAATAATTCCCATAACTTTACCATGAAGCTAGCATCATTATATACATCAATGGCAATAATTCCCTTAACTTTACCATGAAACCATCATTATATACACCAGTGGCAATAATTCCCTTAACTTTACCATGAAGCTAGCATCATTATATACACCAATGGCAATGATTCCCTTAACTTTACCATGAAACCATCATTATATACACCAGTGGCAATAATTCCCTTAACTTTACCATGAAGCTAGCATCATTATATACACAGTGGCAATAATTCCCTTAACTTTACCATGAAGCTAGCATCATTATATACACCAATGGCAATAATTCCCTTAACTTTACCATGAAACCATCATTATATACACCAGTGGCAATAATTCCCTTAACTTTACCATGAAGCTAGCATCATTATATACACCAATGGCAATAATTCCATTAACTTTACCATGAAGCTAGCATCATTATATACACAGTGGCAATAATTCCCTTAACTTTACCATGAAGCTAGCATCATTATATACACCAATGGCAATAATTCCCTTAACTTTACCATGAAGCTAGCATCATTATATACACCAATGGCAATAATTCCCTTAACTTTACCATGAAGCTAGCATCATTATATACATCAATGGCAATAATTCCCTTAACTTTACCATGAAACCATCATTATATACACCAGTGGCAATAATTCCCTTAACTTTACCATGAAGCTAGCATCATTATATACACCAGTGGCAATAATTCCATTAACTTTACCATGAAGCTAGCATCATTATATACATCAATGGCAATAATTCCCTTAACTTTACCATGAAACCATCATTATATACACCAGTGGCAATAATTCCCTTAACTTTACCATGAAACCATCATTATATACATCAATGGCAATAATTCCCTTAACTTTACCATGAAACCATCATTATATACATCAATGGCAATAATTCCCTTAACTTTACCATGAAACCATCATTATATACACCAGTGGCAATAATTCCCTTAACTTTACCATGAAGCTAGCATCATTATATACACCAGTGGCAATAATTCCATTAACTTTACCATGAAGCTAGCATCATTATATACATCAATGGCAATAATTCCCTTAACTTTACCATGAAACCATCATTATATACACCAGTGGCAATAATTCCCTTAACTTTACCATGAAGCTAGCATCATTATATACACCAATGGCAATAATTCCATTAACTTTACCATGAAGCTAGCATCATTATATACACCAATGGCAATAATTCCATTAACTTTACCATGAAGCTAGCACCATTATATACACCAATGGCAATAATTCCATTAACTTTACCATGAAGCTTGCATCATTATATACACCAATGGCAATAATTCCATTAACTTTACCATGAAGCTAGCATCATTATATACACCAGTGGCAATAATTCCCTTAACTTTACCATGAAACCATCATTATATACACCAATGGCAATAATTTTCTAACTTTACCATGAAGCTAACATCATTATTGACAGGCACAAGAAACATTTTTATCCATGAATGATGTCATTGAAGTAACTCTGCCCACAGCGTCTTTGAACCCTGACACACACATCCTCGAAACGAGAAGCATTGCTATTAAAGTTCTTCCATAGTAAAATATTTACATTTCTGTTACATTGCCCTTAAATGAAACAAATGACTGAGTTACATTTTAATTCCCAGGGAAAAGCATTTACGGAGTATACGGGGTATGAAAAACATTAGCTACTAGTAATTTAATGTTAACGAGAAGGCACACTTTAAACTAGCCTAACTTTTTTCATAGCCCGTAGAAAGATCAAAATGTCAAATTAAAATCTTGAGTAAACACATTTATTTCCAGGAGGGTAATAGATGAAATGTTTTCCATACAATATGTAAGAAATAAAAAACTGTTGTTTTATTTCAAGATTTAAGACACAAAATATGTAGTGTTTTTTAGCTCTACTGATCAGAGATCAGCAGAGCTTATGCCGTGGTGCAGTGTCCGTCGTCCGTCCGTCCGTCTGTCTGTCTGTCCGTCCGTCTGTCCGTCCGTCTGTCCGTTAACTTTTTTTTTGTAGCGACTACTCCTCTGAAACTACTGAATGGATTTTCATGAAACTTAACAGAAATGTTGCCCATGAAGTCTAGTTGATCCTAGCAAAAATTCATGTAGATGTGAAATCCAAGATGGCCGCCAAATCTAAAAATAGGTTTTTAAAAAACAAGTTTGTAGCGACTACTTCTTGAAAACTCTAAGGGATATTGCTATGGGACTTTTTCTAAAATGATCAGCATGACATGATGTTGGTCCTTGTCGAAAATCGTTTTGATTCGACGTTAAACATGGCTGCCAGCGGCCATCTTTGTTTACATAGAGTTATATAATGAAAACTTGTAGCGACTACTCCTCTGAAACTACTTGACGGATTTTCATGAAACTTCACAGGAATGTTGCTCTTGATGTCTAATTGATCCTAGCAAAATTTCAGGTCGGCCGGAAATTCAAGATGGCCGCCACGGCTAAAAATAGATTTTTAAAAAATAAGTTTGTAGCGACTACTTCTTGAAAACTATAAGAGATATTGATATGGGACTTTTTCTAAAATGATCAGGATGACATGATGTTGGTCCTTGTCGAAAATCGTTTTGATTCGACGTTAAACATGGCTGCCAGCGGCCATCTTTGTTTACATAGAGTTATATAATGAAAACTTGTAGCGACTACTCCTCTGAAACTACTTGACGGATTTTTATGAAACTTCACAGGAATGTTGCTCTTAATGTCTAATTGATCCTAGCAAAATTTCAGGTCGGCCGGAAATTCAAGATGGCCGCCACGGCTAAAAATAGATTTTTAAAAAATAAGTTTGTAGCGACTACTTCTTGAAAACTATAAGTGATATTGATATGGGACTTTTTCTAAAATTATCAGCATGACATGATGGTTATCCGAGTCGAACATTATTTTGATTCAATGTTAAACATGGCTGTCAGTGGCCATCTTTGTTTACATAGAGTTATATAATGAAAACTTGTAGCGACTACTCCTCTGAAACGACTTGACGGATTTTCATGAAACTTCACAGGAATGTTGCTCTTGATGTCTAATTGATCCTTGCAAAATTTCAGGTCGGCCGGAAATTCAAGATGGCCGCCACTGCTAAAAATAGATTTTCAAAAAACAAGTTTGTAGCGACTTCTTCCTGAAAACAAAATCAATCAGTAGAGCTTCAAGGTCATTGAACTCTTGTTTTAAAAATGTTTTCTTTGATTTGCAAATTCAGCTACAAAGTATTCTTCATGTGCATTTTATATATTTCTTGATTATACCACCACAAACTAATTTCAGTGGGTACTAGATTCAGTCCATCCATCTGTACATCTATTACAATTACTTTTTCAGCCCCTATGATTTTTGGAGTCATAAGGTGAAAGGTCAAGGTCATTGAAAACCTTGTCTGCATGATTAATTTTCAACCTTTGTAGACCAAACTCATGAAACTTTGCAGGTGTCCTGACCTTATTGAGAGGTTTTGGGTCCACAGATCAAATGTAACCCTGATCTGATCATGAACAACCTTTTTTACTTGATAACTCATACACTTTTGTATTCACACTCATGGCATTTCGCAGGTGGGCTGACCATGGTGAGAGCAATAACTTTCGAAATATACCAGTACAGTTAGTGGATAGGTATAATAATAAGCCCCACAGGGCAACAGTTTTCGTTAGGTTTGAGTTGCTATAAAGTTCTCAAGAAACTAACCCGCCCAATAACGGCAAAATTACACTACAAAATCATTTCTCAAAACACTATTCAGGTGTTCAGGTCATATAATAATGTATATGTGCCAATTAAAAGTATACCATTTTTCTTGGGTTTTTAAAATACCCATGATTGAATTAAAATGAATTATGAGTTGGTAACTCTTAATTCAAACTCCAGATTTGGAGGTTGGCCTTAGCTGGTTAAAGCCGTTTATATTGTCTATAGAGTTTGGATTCTCAAAATATGTAAGTTATATATATATACCTCGTCATCAGTAGGTTTAGAAATGGTGTACGTATGTTGTAAACTTTGGCTGTTGTTGGCGGGATAGCTACTTTAAATGTTCACACAGTTTTTGTTCTGGTTTTATATTCAAACAATATGATCAATATGTACCTAATGTATGGTATGTAATGTTAATGGATTTTGATAAGTGTTGCACTTCCATTATAAATATATACTCCAGCTTAAATTCATATAGAAAAGTGTATAAATGTATACATTCACATAGAAAATTATATAAATGTATACATTCACATAGGAAGTTATATAAATGTATACATTCACATAGGAAGTTATATAAATGTATACATTCACATAGGAAATTATATAAATGTATAAATTCACATAGAACAAATTATAAATTCATGTAGAAGAATGTAGTAAAATCCCTATTTATATGGTATTACGGTAAATGACCCCTTGAGGTAGAGGGGGGTGGTGGAAGGCATTTACTTAAAGTTAAACATATGGAAAACCATGTTTGACTTTCATTCCCTATGGGTTGGGGAGGGGTTTGTGTTAATAGGGATTTTACGGTAAATTACTATAGCATGATGGGGCTGTTTTCCTTATATGTTAACTGTTTGTTATATTTCCATAACAGTCAGACCGTCTTTGCTTATTATACCAAGTGTTCCGATATCTGCAATTATAGCAGTTTATTTTCCAGATGTGCATTGCATTTAATAAGATGACATGTCCCAATCAATATATGTGGCTAATTTTCTTTGATATTAAACCGTGTAAGCGGAATGCCTTTATATGTATCATGATATATTCTTAGAGAATGATTCTAAAACTATGTGAAACAAACTTTGTTTGAATGAAAGGATCAAATGATATACTTAAAAATTTAGTACCAAAGGGCAGTAACTTGTGTTGTTCCAGCTAATGCTATAACCTGATCCATTTACATGTAATTTGTAAAAATGCAATAAAATATGCCTAAATCTACCCTTTTCTGGGTTATTTATTATATTGCTTAAGTTCTGTCTGTTATTGGTGATATAATTGGACATTTATTTATAGTAGTAGTTTTATTTAAACAGTGTTATTAGTATTAATATTTTTGAATGCCTTTGAAAAGTGTCTATGTTTTCTGTTTTATCTGCATTGCATTATTTTTGTGCAGGTATTCTGTAGTGCGGCCGGTGGACACAACAGTAAACAAACCGAAAACAACCACCATATCTGATATAGTGAGTACAGATACCTGGATAAATACGCTTTCATTGGTTCACAAAACGAAACCTAATTATGAGTGAAAAAAAATAACAATCATCAAAATCACATATACTTCTTTTTCATTACGTCCGAGTATTAACTTTGATACCCCATCGCCAAGAAGCGAAAACGGGGTTGGCTAGGTTATGAAATAAAACCTTATTTTCGCTTTAAAAGGTTTGCTTATTGTAAAATTAAAACATTTAATAGGTAATTTTCAATGTGTTATCACATTTTCTCATTAAAATAATGTTTTCAAAACGTGTTTTATTGTCGAAATATCCGTTATAAAATCCTGCTAATATTAGCTTTCCCATCTCTTAATGGAATTAAGGTGCGACGAGATAATGTTAACCAGGAGAAAAGTAATATTATTCTCACAAACCAAAGATTAAAGGCAAAATGTGTGTGGCACAATTGTTGTCTGCTGCAAAACTTAAAAGTGAGCAACTGAAGTTTGTGTGTGAATTTTTGGTGAGTCAATTTGCAAGTGAGCAACTGAGTTTTGATGCTGTATTGTTGTACAATAATTATTTGAAGGAAGCTGTTTTAAGCAAAATTTTAAATGAGATTAAGCGATTAGGATTTCAATAGCATTTACAAGTTTGTGTGTATAATTTCAGGAGAATCAGACTCCAGACCCTCTAGCCAAGGCCCAGTTAGACCTACTGTCAAAACTTATAGGCAACACGACCACCACAGAGAAGTCGGGATTTAGACTTAATCTCTTCAACACTGATCAAGAAGAGGAGTATGTTGTATTTTACAGAATTAACCCTATAACCTGCTACATATATATAATGTACTGTTTTCTTTTTGAATTAGGACCAAGCCATTTATGTGACAAAGGAGTGTTTTGGGGGAAATGATGGATCAGCATCCAGACATTGTAAACCCTGAGTTAGGGCTGATCTGGGTTTACAATGGACGCAAAGGCTATAATAGTCGTGCTTAGTGTGTTAAGGGTGAAGACTTACAGCTTGGTTTCAGCCTTTAAATGGAGTATTGTTTGGGGTTCTTGTTTCAGCCAATATTTTTTTTGACTTTTCAGACAAAATTCATCTAGTACCTAAATATGTTGTATATCAGTGAAACAGACATTTTTAGTGGTAAATAAAAATACTTTACTTTTCAAAATCGGTTCAGAAATAAAAAATATCATGCGCGAAAGCTGTTTTTGATGGGCCATGAATGAGTTTCAATGTAAAATTCTGTTGCATGAACATTTTGAAAAACTTTTTTAGAATTTTTACCCAAAAATGGTTTAAAATTGTTGGATATTCATAAATTAAGACACCCTGAAAGTTTATAGCAAAATATGAAGGCTGACTGAAGTTATTTGAACTTTTTTGAATTTTTTGCTGTTCTGCCAACAAGGAATTTACATGAAAAAAGCCACATCGAAAAATCGTTTGGGCTGTAAAATAATTATTTCTCTATAGATTTTCAAAACTAAGGTATTTTTATTTACCACTAAAAATACCAATTCTAATGATATATAATTGATGTACGTATTGTCTAAATTGCTCAAGCTACTGCAGAAAAACGTTTGGCTGAAACAAGCACCCCAAACAATAGTTTATGACTATGTTGAGCAACATTCCTTGGTACAACATGGAATAAAAACCCTATCATAGTATGTCGGATGAGACACTTAGTGTCCATGAGGCCATCGAAGAATGGTGGAAGGGCATATAGTGTAAACCCTGTCCATATATCTAGTCATATAACTGGTGTACGATGTAAGGAAAACTGTTGCACTCGCAGCAGATGTAGATGCCATTTCTTGCTTGAAAAATTAATGGAATGAAAATGCCTGTCAAGGAATGTCTTATCTAAGTCAAGTATAATAACAATAAAATGAATGCTTTTGAAGTTCCCATCTTTTGTCAAGCAAAATGTTGACTTGTTGACATTTATTGGACAGATTTATCTTATCCAGTGTGTTCAGATAGGTGAGAAAATATCTTCTACTTAGTTGACTTGGTATGCTGTTTATAAACTGCAGTAGGGACAGAGTTGAGTAAAAGGTGGTCTGGGTAACTCAGCGGATAAGGCCTTGGGCATAATTAGACTAAAGACATCTGCCCTGGCTGGGTTTGCTCCCTTGTGGAGGCATGTCTGATGGGAAAACCTATTGTTAAAACCTATTGTTTTGTTCTAATTTTTCATTGTGATATTAAAAATGTGTATGCAATAAAAAGATTATAGGTTATTTGATTTGTATTGGGATATATGCACTCTTTTTTCAGCTCCTGAAGTCGCGCAATATTTTTACGCTGAAGAACTTGTGCATATATCCCAATACAAATCTAATAACCCATAAATATAATGTGTTAAAGGGATGTAAAAACTATTTTCATTTAAGTATGTTTTCAGACATTTATGGCAAGTTTTTATGATTTGTAACAACTTTCCTCAAAAAGAACAATGATGAAACATATGAAAGTAAAAGTACATATTAATATTATGTCTTGTTTTTGCAGACAAGCGGCTGTACTGTATAAACCTGTAGAAACTAAAGAATCTCAAGTTGTGAGGATAGATGCTTCTAAGGTATGCTGTTTGTTGTTGTTAAGTATTCAGGAAGGATAACATATATCTGAAAAAAAATGCTGGTATACTTGCAGAGTGACTTCCCTTATTAAAAAACAAGAAAAGAAATTTAAAAAATCTCAAATTTCTAAATTTACTCTGCAATGATAACATGATCATGCCTTTACTACAAGGAATTCATAGTTTCTTGTCATGCTTATCCATATATATGTAAGTACATGCCATTCATAGTTTCTTGTCATGCTTATCCATATATATGTTAGTACAAGGAATTCATTGTTTCTTGTCATGTTATCCATATATATGTTAGTACAAGGAATTCATAGTTTCTTGTCATGCTTATCCATATATATGTTAGTACAAGGAATTCATTGTTTCTTGTCATGCTTATCCATATATTACCCGTTTTCGGGCATTTGTTGATTTACATATATAGTTTATATTACTACCATATCATCCCTTATTTTTAGCTCTACTGGCCAAGGGCCAGCAGAGCTTATGGGATGGTGTGTTGTCCGTTGTCCGTCCGTCCGTCCGTTAACTTTTGCTTGTGTACACTCTAGAGGCCACATTTCTGATGCAATCATCATGAAACTTTGTCAGAATGTTTGTCTCAATGAAATCTCGGTCAAGTTCGAAAATGGGTCATGTGGGGTCAAAAACTAGGTCACTAGGTCAAATATTGGAAAAACCTTGTGTACACTCTAGAGGCCATATTTTTGACCCGAGCTTGATGCAACTTTGTCAGAATGTTTGTCTTAATTATATCTTGGTCAGGTTTGAAAATGGGTCACATGGGGTTAAAAACTAGGTCACTAGGTCAAATACTTGAAAAACCTTGTGTACACTCTAGAAGCCGTATTTCTGACCCAATCTTCATGAAACTTTGTCAAAATGTTTGTCTTAATTATATCTTGGTCAAGTTCAAAAATGGGTCACATGGTGTTAAAAACTAGGTCACTAGGTCAAACTTTGGAAAAACCGTGTGTACACTCTAGAGGCCATATTTTTGACCCGATCTTGATGAAACTTTGTCAGAATGTTTGTCTCAATGAAATCTCGGTCAAGTTCAAAAATGGGTCATGTGGGGTCAAAAACTAGGTCACTAGGTCAAATACTTGAAAAAACTTGTGTACACTCTAGAGGTCATATTTGTTACCCAATCTTGATGAAACTTTGTCAAATGGTTTATCTTAATTATATCTTGATCAAGTTCGGAAATGGGTCACATGAAGTTAAAAACTAGGTCACTAGGTCAAATGTTGGAAAAACCTTGTGTACACTCTAGAGGCCATATTTTTGACCCGAGCTTGATGCAACTTTGTCAGAATGTTTATCTTAATTGTTTGTCTCAATGAAATCTTGGTCAAGTTCGAAAATGGGTCATGTGGGGTCAAAAACTAGGTCACTAGGTCAAATATTGCAAAAACTTTGTGTACACTCTAGAGGCCATATTTTAGACCCAAGCTTGATGCAACTTTGTCAGAATGTTTGTCTTAATTATATCTTGGTCAAGTTTGAAAATGGGTCACATGGGGTTAAAAACTAGGTCACTAGGTCAAATACTTGAAAAACCTTGTGTACACTCTAGAAGCCGTATTTCTGACCCAATCTTGATGAAACTTTGTCAAAATGTTTGTCTTAATTATATCTTGGTCAAGTTCAAAAATGGGTCACATGGTGTTAAAAACTAGGTCACTAGGTCAAACTTTGGAAAAACCGTGTGTACACTCTAGAGGCCATATTTTTGACCCGATCTTGATGAAACTTTGTCAGAATTGTTTGTCTCAATGAAATCTTGGTCAAGTTCAAAAATGGGTCATGTGGGGTCAAAAACTAGGTCACTAGGTCAAATACTTGAAAAAACTTGTGTACACTCTAGAGGCCATATTTTTGACCCGAGCTTGATGCAACTTTGTCAGAATGTTTGTCTTAATTATATCTTGGTCAGGTTTGAAAATGGGTCACATGGGGTTAAAAACTAGGTCACTAGGTCAAATACTTGAAAAACCTTGTGTACACTCTAGAAGCCGTATATTTCTGACCCAATCTTCATGAAACTTTGTCAAAATGTTTGTCTTAATTATATCTTGGTCAAGTTCAAAAATGGGTCACATGGTGTTAAAAACTAGGTCACTAGGTCAAACTTTGGAAAAACCGTGTGTACACTCTAGAGGCCATATTTTTGACCCGATCTTGATGCAATTTTGTCAGAATATTTGTCTCAATTATAGCTTGCTAAAGTTCGAAAATGGGTCACACAGGGTCAAAAACTAGGCCACTAGGTCAAATACTTGAAAAACCTTGTGTACACTCTTGAGGCCATATTTCTGACCCGATCTTGATGAAACTTTGTCGAAATGTTGTCTTAATTATATTTTGGTCAAGTTCGAAAATGGGTCCCATGGGGTCAAAAACTAGGTCACTAGGTCAAATACTTGAAAAACCTTGTGTATACTCTAGACACCATGTAGTACGACTCGATTCATCAATGGTATAACAGCCAGTAGAGCGTTCACAGGCCCTCTTGGGCCTCTTGTTTAATAGTTTTATCTTGATATATTTACATTAATTTTTAATTAATCCTTCATTTCTTCATCTTTCGTCAGTTTTTGCGCACAATATGACCTATTTATGTGTCGACGTGCCGTAAAACACCATTCATTCATTCATTCATTATCCATATATGCTAGTACCTGTACAAGGAATTCATTGTTTCTTGTCATGTTTATCCATATATATGTTAGTACAAGCCATTCATAGATCCGTGTCATGCTTATTCATTTATACTTTACTACAAGGAAATCATACGTATTCACCGCAGATTACGACGCATGGAGTTTACCATATTTTCTTATAAGGAAACCATAGTAAAGGTCGATGTATTTGTACACTTCAAAAAATTTGAAAACCTATGCTAAAATATATGTTAAAAGCGTAAATTGTTTCAGATGTATAGTTTATTCAACTGTTAAAATATGAAATAATTCATTTGAGAATTTTTGCTTTTGAAAGAACAAAGGCCCTGGATCTCATGTGAATTGATTCGTCATAACTGTTGAATAAGTTCAGTATAGTCGTCAGTAGGTTCTGCTGATGCTGAAGTGTATAAACTTAAATCCCCCGTGAACCTCATGTACTGAAGCCTGTCCTGTTCTGCTTACTCTCTCAAACACAGCCACATTGACTGCACGGTGAACACGTTTTATAAAACAAATGGGACGTTCACTAAATGCTTTTATTTCTTTAAAATAGTGTACATATTTTTCTGCTCTTGATGTAAAATAACACCTGAAATAGAGATTTGTCATATCTTGAAAAGAAAACAATGTGACCTTTATCGTTATACTGTCCAGTTTTATTACATTGACAATAGGGTCAGAGTACAGTTGAAACTCCCAGTGGCTTTACCCATATTGTCACTCATTTATGTTTGTGATTCCTCACTCTTTACTTACAAATTTATATATATTTATATAGAGAGAGAGAGTTTAATCACCACAAATTCTTCAATATGCAATTTCTGTCCCGAGTGAAAATACGTCTGCATAAACTAACGAGTGCGCTGGAACGAGTTTGTTTATTCAGACATTTTTTTTTTTAAATAAATGTTAAATACCTCATTTGAGATAGTTTTACCATGCATATCTCAGAAATCTCAGTAAATCCTAGCAACAAGTGTAATATATTCCATATATCACATAACATGGCTTCTGAGAGTGCAATAAAGCCATGACTTATTTCTCGTATTACACTAGTGTATTACATATGCAAATGAGAACCGAATCACTCTGTTTGTATACAGTGAAACATTTAATCCCAATTGTTTGCATGGTATATCATACGATACATTCAGACGCCTTAATTATTTATCATTATTTGAAATCTTACTTCATAAAATGAATGTCAATAACGTTAAATTTGGTTTAAGGTGTCGCATTATTTGTAGGGTGAACGCATTTACGTAGCGATGTCATGTAAACAACAAAACGACGTTATGATTTCTCTTACAAATTGCCGCCGTATATAAGGAAAACTGACAACATTAAAGTGAAACTATCACATCGTAGGTGTGTTATGGGATAAACTCATCTTACATTCGTGACTGTGTATTATTGACTTTAATAAACTCATTGGAGATAAAGATTAAAATCAATAATGCAAAGTCACTCATGTAAGATCCTCTATGTTATTGTTGTATAAAGTGCATGTTTTTGGTTGGCCGCATTCTGTGAATGCTACACTTCCTGTTCGACAGTGCATAGTGGGGTGCATATTGCTTTGCAAATGTCGGTTCGCGATAACTCAAGAACGGCTGGCACTACAAACTCGAAACTTGGCAGGAATGTTTGTGTCATGGTCTAGTTGTGCACCTCCCCTTTTGGGTAGATTCGCATAAGAAATGTGGTTGCCATGGTAACAAAACATATA
Source organism: Cyrtodaria siliqua (assembly GCA_037043455.1). Taxonomy (NCBI): domain Eukaryota; kingdom Metazoa; phylum Mollusca; class Bivalvia; order Adapedonta; family Hiatellidae; genus Cyrtodaria; species Cyrtodaria siliqua. The sequence continues at coordinate 18,238 of JAWPHD010009206.1, forward strand.
AAAAAAATGTTGGTCGGTCCATCCCGAAATCTTCTTGTCTTTGCGATAACTCAAGAACGGCTGGCACTACAAACTCGAAACTTGGCAGGACTGTTTGCTTTTAGGTAGATTCGCATAAAAAATGTGGTTGCCATGGTAACAAAACTTGTAAAAAATCACTAAAAATCGCTTGTCACGCGATAACTCAAGAACAGCTGGCACTACAAACTCGAAACTCAGAAGGAATGTTTGTCTTCTGGTCTAGTTAACCTTTTTTATAGCAATTCTTTAAAAAAAAAGTTTGCTTTCTTCAGTATATTTTTAAGGTGTTTACTGTCCTTGGCATAAAAAAATCCACCTACCTACCCAGTTATGAAATCCTGGGTTGGGAAACAGCAAACAAATATTTGTTTAAAGATGGCCTAGTTTTCTAATTTTATGAAATATTGTTCACAGAAACAGAAGAATGAAGAGCTCAACAAGATTATGGGTGAACTCAATGTGCAGGACTCGGCATCTGGCGGGGGCGACGATCTACTAGACCTCATGGACAGTGCATGATGGGATATATATGGTTATGTGTAATGATGATATTGTTAGTGATGAAATCCGTCGTGAATAATTTATTGTGTACCACTATGTCCAATCTTCACAAAATGCGTTCAAAAGAGAAGTTATGCCAAAGTTAAAAAGTCCCTCGTATTCTTGACGACTTATTACATGCCATAGATGATCTATTGGCCTGTTTTTTAAAAGCAAACCAGTGCATTTAATGTTTTTCCATGCTTTCAATTAAACTTGCAAGACATAACAAAGACCTAGGAAAATTTCTGATGTTTGGTTGAGGTTGGGTGCAAAACTTACTCTGCTCTCCCTCCCCTGTTCTATAAATAAAAGAAAAAAAATCAATACTCATATAAAACGAAATCTTTTATCCAATTTAAAATTGATTTTATGAAATTCATTTGGCAAATGGTTCAGAAACCACTAAAAGATTTTTGTTTTATTAGAAAGGTTCATCAGGCTGTGGGGCTAAAAAAAATAAAAAAAATAAAAAGCTATGCAATGACCAATTTAAAACATAAATTAGATGAAAGATGTACCTAGATGGAACATTAACAGTTATAAATTACAAGTCTTATCAGACCATAGAGTAATCCCCATGTTATAAATTTGATGTCATAGGGTTCACCTCAGTGTTATCATCAAATAACGATCACATTGGTATTGCAATTTTTTTACTGCCAAGTTTAAAATAGTAACCCTGGCATGTAACGATAGTTAGGAAATCTTTGGGTCTTTTATTTTATATGCTCATTGTAATTTTTTTGGTGATTTATTGCTCATTTAGTTAATTTTTTGTCAAATTTATACAGAAATAATGTATTTGAAAAATTCTAAAAAAGATACGAATCCTGATATATTCCCTTTGAAGGGACACACGGCAATCTTTGTTTTTTAAAAACTCACGGCGTCTCGCTAGTTTTTGTTCATTACTTGCGTTTCTCTAATCATTAATATTAATTATAAGAATAGTATTAAGCAATTTCTTTTTACATATTATTAATTAACGTATAGTTTAATAAGACAAAATAGTGAATACTGAAAATTGGATTTATTTAAATGTCACCAGGGTAAAAGTAAAAATTATACTGGATATATAAATCCATTTCAAACACTTTAAGATTGCCGTGTGTCCCTTTAATACTGAAATCAGTATGAAATGGGAACTCTTAAAGTTGCTTTCCGTAATGAAGTATTATCAAAAATTGCTTCCAAATATTTTCCAAAATACATTGGTAAACTAAAAGTTATGTCCATCAAACAAAAGATAAAAAAGGCAATTTTTTGTCGACGATTTCTTCCTATATTGAAAGCATGCTTCGAGCGTACCCTTTTGGAGTGAGGGAAAGTTACTAGATTGACTATCAGTCAAACTTCTAAGAATTTTCGTATTTTCTGATTTCTTTTATTGAGAATACATGAATCCAAGAGTAAAAAGATTCTATGGTATGCAACTGCAATAAAGATATTTTATATAATAAGTAAATAATTGAATACTGTAATGTCTGTGCCATAAGATAGTTTCAGTAAGAATTAAAAAAAAAAGTGTGTGAAGTGATTTCCAAGCCTCTCTCTCGACATATGATGTCCTTGGCTTTTATAATTCCTTCTTGCACAATTTGTAGGTATAGATGTTCTATATGAAATTCAACGCTCTAGTGCGTGTTTTGTGATAAATATTGTAAGGTATATGCCTGTATTTAAGGCACAATATGTTAAGTATTTATATTTTGTAACGATATGTGATATTTTATATAGGTAACATTTATTGTGTGTAAATCCGTCCAGTGATATGTCCACCATTTAAGTTTTATGTGCTTCACATGCTGTGAGTTTGTTTTTATGACCGTTAGGTTTTTGGCACAACTACCTCGAATGTTCAAGGAATACAGTTGATACGGCAATAGTGGATCAGTAGTGGTGGAACGACCGCAGGCTTTGTAAACCTGAAGATAAATTATGAAGGCTAGACCTTTCTAGAAAGCTTGTTCCCCACTCTTATGAATTATACAAATTTCAAAGACATTGCTGATCACACAAGTTTCATGATCAGATATGCCACTGTTTATGTCAGCATCGGATGTGTTTATGAGTAGCAGACAGCGCCCTCTGTTTCACGCAGGGGGAGGTTACTCTGGATTATGTAACACAGATCAATATTTCTATCCTCACTGCTATCAGGGACTTTTATCAAACATCTGATAATAAAGACTGAATGCAGTTGGATTTTACAGCACATTTGGAGCACCACATGGTATTTTCGCAGATTACGTTTTACAGATTTAGATTTTTGTGATTAGTATCTCTCAGGAGCTTAATGAATGCATTGGATTGTTTGCAATCAGTGTCAAAACAATTGTTTAAATTCCAGATTTTTTGCTGTGGATAGCCTATTCATATCACTGAATGAACAGTCAGACATAAAATTTGTATAGGTTATTTAAGCAAATACTGCGTTTACCAAGGAATCTGTTACTGACGTAACACCTTCCAATCTCGTGCTTGAACTACTGTCAAACAGCTGGTTGTTTATTATAAATATACTCAGTATCAAAAAATGTGTATTCATGCTAAATATCATGACAAATTATTTTCAGGTAAAAAAGGATAAAATTAATGTGTATTATAAACTCTGTGTGTAAACATTGAAAAAAAAAAATCTTTGAGGATGAACCAATTGTAATACTGAATTTACTGCTTTCATGTTTTGTCTTGCAAATCAAATTGAATTGTATAGGGAATTTGCAAAGGTATACAGCATATTTTACTATTGATTGTTCTTCCTACCTGGAATGGTATTGAAAGAGTTTATATTGCAAATTCTGTGTAAAAATACTAAGGAATGTGTTAGTTCTATAACTTTGCAAATTTCCTATACAACTCGATGTGATTTGCAAGACAAAACATGATTCATAAAACTTTTATAACTTGGGATTTTATAAAAAGTTTTGTCTCTTCATTTTTTGTCTCAAGTAGTCTAGTGTTGGTGATGCATTTTTATGTAGCCTGCGTAGCATGGCAGACACCGCCTGCTTAGCATGGCAGACACTTAGGGATCACTTTGTCTATTGTCATCTGTCGTTCTTTCGTCCATCAGTCACAGCTTAACCTGCAACCTAACCTTGGCCATAACTTGTAAAGTATTTGATCTATGTTCATGAAACTTAACACACATATTCATCTAACCCAAGAAATGTTTTTACACGTCTAATAACTCTGACCTAACCAGGCTCATAACCCAGCCATAAGAAGTATTTGACCTATGTTCATGAAACTTTACACACATCTTCGTCTTAACCAAAGGAATGTTGTTAAACATGTCCAATAACTCTTCATTTTGGCAGAGTTTTGCCCCTTTTCATAAAACGTTAACATGCAACCTAACCTAGCCCATAACTTGGCAAAATATTGACCTATGGTCATGAAATATTTTACTGTTCTTCCTTATCAATTATTCAAGTTTATATTTAGATTGTACTTGCCGAATTAAGCACACGGCAAGCGACAAAGTGTTCCGTGGAACACCCTTCTAGTAGCAAATTTCAGATCTGTTGTCTTGTTCTTAGATGAAGAATATTTGGTAGGTCGTAGAATGACAATGTACTTTATTTATGGGACAAGTTGTTGTTTGTGATGCAACAGCGATGTATGTGTTTAATAACACTCATTCACCTTCAGTGCAATACTTGTAAATTCATTAATATTTTGACAGAAGCTATTGTCATAAAAAGATCATCATCATACATGCCAAATCTCCCGCATTCTCCGGGAGTCTCCCGGATTTGCCTTTGATCTCCCGATCACACGGAAGCCGCTCAAAACCTCCCGGAAATCAATTATTTGCCAAGTATAGTTGATTGTTTCCAATTTGCAATACACAGCATGTGTTCAATGAGGTTATAATTGTCGCTTGTCTAATCGGTCAAGGCGGGGTTACGATAATGCAACCAACCAATGAAATCACATCTAGCATCTCGTGGCACAAGACGAGATTTATTGAAAGATGGCCGTGTAAACAAACCAGGCAGGCTCACCAAATTGGACAAATTAGGATAATTAACACGTTGTTATGAAAACATTTGAAGTAGGAACATTATTAAATGAAGATTATATGTGCGATGCCGACAATTAGCGTTAACTACACCAATCACCAGGGGTTGATTGCATCAGCTTGTTTTATTCTAAGTTGAGAAGGATTTTGCCGACATTCGGTAAATTTAACCATGTTTTGTCAATTGTTTTCGGTCTTTATAAATTAAGTGTTAACTGATTTTAGTGGCACTACAGTGCATGTCAGGCCATATATAGTTGAATTTTAAGCATGTTCTGTCTCAAACTTGTATCGTCGTACGTACAAGCACCATGTCTAAACGTCTTTTTAATTTGTCCGGAAATACGACGCCGTCGAAAAAGAAGAAATATGAATGCAAGTTCAATGTTTCTTGGATTACGGAGTTTAAATGTGTCGGAAAAAGTGAAAAGGGGGATAGTTTCGTCTATTGTGTGACATGCAATTCTCATTTGAACATTGCCAGTGAGGGAAAAAATGACATCACAAGACATACCAAAATTATTAAAAAATGATAGTTTATGCATATACTGTTATTTGTTTTCATCTACTTCATTATCACTATAATGAAATACAAAATAAAATTATAAAGTAACAGTTGTCAACATTTATATAAAATATTTGAAAAAATGTGACGGTTTCACGGCTTTTTGCAAATCTCCCTTATTTGGATCAAATCTCCCTGATTTGGAAGTCCAATCTCCCTGATGTGATGCCGGAAAATTTGGCATGTATGCATCATGTACTAGTAAAAGGTAGTATACAGTTTTGTGTAAAAAAGGTATTGTGTGTAAAATGTTCCAGTTATTTTTAGTACTGGTTAGATATGGATTCTTCCTCTGATAATTATCTTTAAAACTATGTCAGACATTTCTTGTTGTTTGTGTTCATATTTCTTATTATTTTTGCTTTAAATGTGTGGGCACAGAGAAATTAAACATTCCAAATAAATTAGCATTTGTTTTAATTTCGAAATCCATCTATTGAACACAAGATACTCTTATTGAAATGGGAGGCTTATGGGATACAGGGTAAGGTTTTAGACCGGATAAAAGATTTTCTGACTGGCGTAAACAAACAGTAGTTATTAGAGGCCAGTCATCTACAGAGAAAGATGTCTCAAGTGGGGTACCCCAAGGATCAGTATAGGGACCTGTTTTGTTTATACTCTTTATAAACAAACTACCAGATATTATTGAAAGTAAAACACAGCTTTTTGCGGATGATACATAGATTTTCAATTCATGTTAAAACATGAATATATTACAAGATCATTTAAAGACATTACAATCATGGTCAGACCTATGCCTTCTGAGATTTAATGTATCCAATTGCAAGTGTAAAACAATTCATTTTGGTAACGATAATCCAGAATATACTAACAAATTAAACAATATAGATATTGAAGATTCAGAAAGTGATTTGGGAGTTATGATCAGTAATATAGTAGTGCAGCAGCAACGAAAGCGATGCAACGTCTCGGTTATTTGAAAATAATTTTTAAACACATTGATAAAAAAAGCTTTATTATTATATATACCAGTTATATACGTCCTCTATAAGAATATTCAGGCATGGAGCCCTTATTAACGTAAGTAGGGTAACTCGCCCCTGAGTCGGACAGGTTATTGGTTCTCGTCTATTTATGTTCATGCTCCTGCTTGCTGAAACCTTCTGGTTGCTTCCTCAGTGTTTGATGTATCATTCGATGTCAACTGTTTAGCGATACCAGCGTTTTTGCTGGGATTACGTCATACTTTTCGCACTCACCAAAATTCGCCCTTGAGTCGGACATTTTTTCAACTTCAGTAGTGGGTCATACAATTGCTTCGATGTTGCCATAAGCTCAAATAAAGAAATTGTCCTTATTTTTCTTCATGTATGTATATAAATTTCCTTACATAAATTACATATTTTAGATGTCTTCTTGTGTAAAATGTTCGGGTATTGGCTCCTGACTTCAGTGTTCGTCTTCAGGGCAGATATATTTAGACATGCCCCGAAGTCGAACATGTAATTGCCCTTGAGTCGGACTATAAAGGGAATTGGAGAAATCAATAAATTGGGTGTAATTCTTGTTGTTTTGAATGAAAGAGGCATTACTATTCCTTAAATTCCCATAAAATTGAATTGAATTGGGGTTTTACGGCGCATGTTTTTCCACCACAAAAAAATTGACCATCAAGGTTATATATGATGGTCAATTTTTTGTGGTGGAGGCAGACCACTTTTCCTGGATAAAACCAGTACTGTACACCTCCCGCCATCCATAAGAAATAACACTTCCTCACAAGTCGAGCTCCCAGTGGGATTCGTACCCGCAGCAGGGAGTGGCGAAAGTTTACAACGCAATGTTGTTAACCACTCGGCCATTAAGACGACCCCTCTAATGAAAATGACGTAAAACACCAAAAAAACAAACTAAACATTAGAACTCTAGCTCCTGTAGTTTCAAATAGTCAACAAGAGCTGTCGGATGACGGCACATTTGAATTTTTGAGGTCTGGTCTATTTATTGGGCAATTAAACAAGAGGCCCAAGAGAGCCTGTGGACGCTCTACTGGCTAACATGGCTCTTATAACATCAATGAAGCGAGTGTCTGCAATTAAGTTTTTTTGAAAGTTTTGGGCAGAATCCAGCATTTTAAACTAAATCAAGGGCCATAACTAAAAAATCTGGTCAAGTTTGGTAAAGATCAGATAAAAAATGAAGGCCCTATCGTCTTAACGAGGCAAAATATAGCATTTTTACTAAATTAAGGGCCATAACTACGCTGTTATGGTCCAATCTTGATGGTTTTCGAACTTGGCCAGTAGAATTAATAATAAAAAAAATAAATAAAAAAAATAAAAATAAAAAACAAGAAATGTCACAGTAAGTGACAAATGCCCCCGTAGTGACCTGTAAGTGTGACCTTGACCTTGGAGCAATATGAAACCAACAGATATATTTAAAAAATAATTAAAAAAAAAATAAAAAAAAATATTAAAAAAATATATATATATTAAAAAAAAAAATTAAAAAATAAAAATAAAAATAAAAATATATATATATATTACATATTTGTTGTGATTTGTATAGGAAATACTGGGAATAGAAAAGCTATATCTACTCATTTGCTCTGTATGGAACATTGCTCGGCCTTTTCCGTCAGTGGCGGGCCTTTTCCGTCAGTGGCGGGAATGCCAAATGACGTTCCGATTGTTTTACGGACATCGTCGTCAGATTCTGCCACTAGGAAATAACGATGACGGAAATTAACGAAGAGTTCCGGTTCCACTTGTTTTGTTTGTATAATGTAACGTCGTCTTGGATGACGTAAAGTCGTCTTGGCGTTCTCGTGCAAACTGGTGTAAAAAGGCGTGAATCATTAGAAATATTAATAAAATATCATTTTAAATTATGTAATATATAGTTTAATAACCAGTGTTTTTGAGATACTGAAAATATCTCAAAAACACTGGTTATTAAACGTTATATATTTAAAAAATGTATATATTAAAAAAAAGATGTTATTTTTTTTTTAAATTTTATTTCATTTTTTATTTTTTTTTAAAAATATTAAAAAAAAAAAAATCGATAATTTTTTTTTTTTTTTTTTTTAAAAATATTAAAAAACATTATTTAAAAAAAAAAATATTGAAAAAAAAAAAATAAAAAAAATAATAAAAAATTAAAATAATTTTAAAATCTTTTTAAAGGGACACTGTCCGTAACTTTTAGCTTATAAAACACACAATAATTATGTTCGCAAACATTACACACAAAACATTATTGAATATTTACTAATTAAAAGCTAGATTGTTTAACGGAATTCAATCGCGTTACAAAAAAAAGTAAATCCGCTTTGTGCGTTTGAACTCACAGCCCAAACTAAAATTACACTCACAGTAATAATAATGTGCATGAGCGTAAAGTGGTCGATCACGCTCCCGACTGAGCTAAGCGGGCTATACATATTTCTCAATACATACTGTGGTCAAAACCTAATGCGCTAATGGAAGTCACGTGATCGCAGAAAAGGTAAATATTGTGGGTCCCACTTTATTTACATATAATAATTAAAACTTTTTTTTTCCAAACTCACGAATGTATTCCTACATACTTCTTAGGGTCTATCCTCATGTTTTCATGTATACATTTCACTGAATAAAAGTCAGCCAGTTATTTGGTTATGCTCAATATCTGCTTACTTACGGACAGTGTCCCTTTAAAAAAAACAAAAAAACAAGTAATTTGAAAATCCGTCCAGGAATGCCAGAGTTATTGACCGGACACAATTTGACCTTTGACCTAAGTGTGACCTTGACCTTGAAGCCACGGACCTGGATTTTGTGCGCGACACATCATGTTGTTGTGGTGAGCACTTGTGCCAAGTTAATTCAAAATCCGTCAAGAAATGCAAGTTATTGACCGGACATGATTTGACCTTTGACCTCTAAGTGTGACCTTGACCTTGGAACAACGAACCTGGATTTTGTGCATGACATGTCGTCTGGTTGTGCTGAGCACTTGTGCCAAGTTATTTGAATATCCGTCCAGGAATGCCAGAGTTACTGACTGGACACAATTTGACCTTTGACCTCTAAATGTGACCTTGACCTTGGAGCCACGGAAATGGGTTTTGTGCACGACATGTCATCTAGGTGTGTTGTGCAATTGTGCCAAGTTATTTGAAAATCTGTCCATGAATGTCAGAGTTGTTAACCGGACACGAAAGCACTTTGTTTTGACCTCTAAGTTTGACCTTGACTTTGGAGCCACAGAGTGACCTTGACCCTGGAGCCACGGACCTGAGTTTTGTGCGCGACACGTCGTCAATTTGTTGTGAGCAATTGTGCCAAGTTATTTGAAAATCTGTCCATGACTGTCAGAGTTATTAACCGGACACGAAAGCACTTTGTTTTGCACTTTGTTTTGACCTTTGACCTCTAAGTGTGACCTTGACTTGGAGCCACGGACCTGGATTTTGTGCGCGACACGTCGTCTTGTTGTGGTGAGCAATTGTGCGAAGTTATTTGAAAATCCGTCTATTATTGTCGGAGGTATGAAGCGGACACGATTGTACAGACGAACGGACAACCTTTGACCTCCAAGTGTGACCTTGAAGCCACGGACTTGGATTTTGTGCGCGACACGTCATCTTGTTGTGGCGAGCAATTGTGCAAAGTTATTTGAAAATCCGTCCATTATTGTCAGAGTTATGAAGCGGATACGATTGTACAGACGAACGGGGACGAACAGGGACGAACAGGGACGAACGAACAGACAGTGCGACTACTATATGCCACACTTCAGGGGCATAAAAAAAAATAATAATAAAAGAAGAAAGTAAAAATATCCGGTAAAGTTTGGTAAAGATCTGAAGAAAAATGAAGGCCCTATCATATTAACGAGACAAAATATAGCATTTTTTTTTAACAAAATCAGGGGCCATAACTCCGCTGTTAATGGTCCGATCTGGATGTTTTTCAAATTTGTCAGAGCTTTCATTGATATTAACGATCTCTTAAAGTTTGGTAAAGATCAGATGAAAAATAAAAGCCTTATTGTCTTAACGAGGCAAAATATAGCATTTTAAACTAAATCAAGGGCTAGAACTCCGCTTTTACTGGTCCGATCTGGCTGGTTTTCGAACTTGGCCAGTAGAATTAATCATATAAAAATAAAATAAAAATTTAAAAAAAAATAAAAAAAATAAATAAAAAAATAATATAAAAAAAGAAAGTAAAAAAATCTGGTAAAGTCTGGTAAAGATCTGATGAAAAATGAAGGCCCTATCCTATTAACGAGGCAAAATATAGCATTTTTAACAAAATCAAGGGCCATAACTCCGCTGTTAATGGTCCGATCTGGCTGGTTTTCGAACTTGTGCGAGCTTTCATGGATATTAACAATCTGGTAAAGTGAAGGCCCTATCGTCCTAACGAGGTCAAATATAGCATTTTTAACTAAATCAAGGGCCATAACTCTGCTGTTACTGGTCCGATATGGCTGGTTTTCAAACTTGTCCGAGCTTTCATTGATATTAACAATCTATTAAAGTTTGGTAAAGATAAAATGAAAGATGAAGGCCCTATCGTCTTAACAAGGCAAAATATAGCATTTTTAACTAAATCAAGAGCCATAACTCCGCTGTTACTGGTCAAATCTGGCTGGGTTTTGAACTTGTCCGAGCTTTCATTGATATTAACAATCTGGTAAAGTTTGGTAAAGATCAGATGAAAAGTGAAGGCCCTATCGTCTTAACAAGACAAAAGTTAACGACGGACAGTAGAGCTAAAAAGGGGCATAATTTGTAAAATTCATAACAGAGTTATGGTACCTGTTTGTACGAATTCCTCTTATGATATGAATACATGTGAAGCAGTTTCTGATATGAGCTTACCAAAAAAAGTTAAAGAAGAAACTGAACAAGTACAAAAAGTGGCATAACTTGGTCAAAATAGATTGCATACCATGTTATCTATTTATAATGAATACATACTGGTACAAAGTTTTATTCAGTTGTGGCAGTTTCTGAGATATGAGCTTACCAAAAAAAGGTTAACCAAGAAAATTAACAATTACAAATTAAAGTAGGTTTCAGAGTTATGTGACTTGCGTGCAGCATGTTATCTATTTATACTGAACACATATAAAGCGAAGTTTGATTGAGTTCTGCCATGCAGTTTCTGAGATTACCAAAAATGGTTAACCAAGAAACTACGTATAAAAAGAGGCATAACTTCTTCAAAATAGGTTGCAGACTTGTGTAACTTGCACGTGACATGTCTATCAATACTGAACACATGTGTGAAGTTGCATTGAGAAAAGGTTAACTAACGGTAACGTCGACACTGGGGCAAGCTAGAAATATTGAACAAATTTATATTATTAGAGTATAATGTAAGCTAATGTTACATGCAACACACTAGCTTTCTTAGTTTCAAAAGACTTTTTTAAAGATTTCCCTATAATCTAGATTCCCTTTCAAGTCCGATTTGGCTGATTTTCGAATTTGACCGAAATTTTATTGATATTAGTAGTCTGGTAAAGTTTGGCAGAGATAATACGAAAAATTAAGGCCCTACCATCTTAACAAGGAAAAATACAGCTTTTTTTAAACTAAATCAAGGGTCATAACTCCTGTTACTGGTCCGATCTGGATGGTATTCAAACTTGTCCGCGCTTTCATTGATTTTAACAATCTGGTAAAGTCTGGTAAATATCAGGTGAAAAATGAAAGCTCTATCATCTTAATGAGACAAAATATTGCAGTTTTACTAAATCGAGGGCCATAACTCTGCTGTTACTAGTCCAATCTGGCTGAACTAAGGCCCTATCGTCTCATCGAGCAAAGCTAATAGACGGAGGACAGATAACTCCCCATTCCATAAGTCTTTGGCCAGAAGAGTTAAAAACAAAACAAATAAACAGGAGTTTGCCCTATATATTCCCATACATGTATATACAAATATGGGACCCCCACGGGATACGTGGGACCATTTTTCACCCAGGGTACTTTATTTGAACAAACCTGATAGTTCCAAATAAAACAATACTCAAGTTTACTATAAAATCTGTTTAATGCAGACACAATATTTATAAGTAATAAAGATTGAGGTCACTGACCATGGTGACAAATAAATAAAATCATATACATTTTATTATACGTCGGCAAGACATACAAAATCAAAAAAGTTTATTCTTTAAATGTGGGGTAGTACATGTAATATCATTCTAGGATCCATAATTTCTCAGAAACAGAGCTAAAAAGTTCCTATAGAAGCTTCAAGCTTTGAAACAGTATAAACACTCCAGTAAAACTAAAATTGCTGTTTTTCCGAACAATTTACATCGTTTTAGCTCATTTTCCTTTTAAAGGAATTCCATGAAACTGAGATAAGTGCCACAACTCTGCCAAAACAGAATTACATGTATGCCCCATTTTTGTTATAAATATTCACCTTCTCATCCCCTTAACCCCTTAAAGGAGCCATAATACTGTCATGCATTTAAACAGAATTATACTTTTTTATGCCCCCGAAGGGTGGCATACAGTAGTCGCACTGCCCGTCCGTCCGTCCATTCGTTCGTTCGTCCGTCCCTACAGTCGTGTCCGGTTAATAACTCTGACAATAATGGACGGATTTTCAAATAACTTGGCACAATTGCTCACCACAACAGGACGTGTCGCGCACAAAATCTAGGTCCGTGGCTCCAAGGTCAAGGTCACACTTAGAGGTCAAGGGTCAAATCGTGTCCGGTGAATAACTCTGGCATTCCTTGATGGATTTTGAAATAACTTGGCACAAGTGCTCAACACAACAACATGATGTGTCGCGCACAAAATCCAGGTCCGTGGCTCCAAGGTCACACTTGAAGGTCAAAGGTCAAATTGTGTCCGGTCAATAACTCTGGCATTCCTTGACAGATTTTGAAATAACTTGGCACAAGTGCTCACCACAACAACATGATGTGTCAAAATCCAGGTCCGTGGCTCTAAGTCAAGGTCACACTTAGAGGTCAAATCGTGTCCGGTGAATAACTCCGGCTTTCCTTGATGGATTTTGAAATAATTTGGCAAAAGTGCTCACCACAACAACATGTGTCGCACACAAAATGCAGGTTCGTGGCCCCAAGGTCAAGGTCACACTTAGAGGTCAAAGGTCAAATCGTGTCTGGTCAATAACTTTTGCATTCCTGGATGGATTTTCAAATAACTTGGCACAAGTGCTCACCACAACCAGACTATGTGTCGCGCACAAAACTCAGTCCGTGGCTCCAAGGTCAAGGTCACACTTAGAGGTCAAAGGTCACTTCGGGGGCATTTGTCACTTACAGTGACATTTCTTGTTTAAATTATGTTTTTATAAATATACTTTACCTCAGACCCTTTTTCATCTTATTTTTGAAACCTTTGAAGGAATTCAATGAAACATGACACATGTATTCACTGATATATATCAGCAATTACGGCACAAATTTGGCACTCAATATTTTGTGTTACAACAATGCTTTATAACATTTGTATAGAATGTATGTTGCATAATTTGGTGGTCAGTAATGAAAACAAAATTAATGTTTTAAAATTATTTTTCCTTGTTTGGGAGGCAATCTCGCAAAAGCAGCACAACATTTGCAAAATTGGTTTTTAGGGCGATGTATTTGTTTGAGTCAGCGTAGCTTATAAAACTATACATAAGTACCATTTAACAACACATTAAATATGTTTCCTAAAACACGGTAACTATTATTGTCCCTTTTTTTTGTAGTTGGGAACACTTTTGCAAAAGTAACGTTCAGTGGCGTACCTGCCTTTAGGTACTGTAGGCTACACATCGGGGGGAAAAATAAACATCAAAACCCAAGATTTACATTACCTTATGCTTTGCTTTTATATCAGGGTAGCATGCCCCCAGACCCTCCTAACAGTCAATAAATCCATTGTGCCTACACATCATTTCATATACAGATATGCCACTGACGTTATGTTGTAACATTAGTTTTCAAGTGTGATGCATTTACGTGCAGAAACACTAACTAGAAGGCCACAGCCAACATGTTGAGCCCTATTATGAAGAAGTCCAGATTTTTTATTTCACCAATACCAATGTCAATCCCTGGAGATATTCTTTCCGGACATTACTTAAAGATGAATGGCCACCCTTTTTGTAGTATTATCAATTAACAAATTTAACACTTAAACATCATATGAACATTTCTTAATAGTCCTGGAGAGAAACAACTAAAGCTACTAAGTTGTATGTAAAAACAAGAGGGCCAAGATGGCCCTAAATCGATCACCTGATGACTGACACATTATCGAACTTCTTCGAAATGTTATGGTCATATACAATCTGTGCAAGTTTGGTTAAGATTGTTCAAGAAATGTGGCCTCTGTTGTGTTAACAACATTGATATAAAGACACTGACAAAGTTTGGTAAAGATCAAATACAAAATGAAGGTGCTTGAGTGTAACACCTAGGGCAGGGCCTAATGTGACCCCAGGGCTACATGTAATATATGAGAGATGTGTGCCTTGTGGTTTCAGAGAAGAAGATTTTTTAAGTTTTTCCTTAAACAAGTCTATGTAAAACATGTGACCCCTTTGGCGGGGCAAACATTGAACAAACATGGTAAAGGACCTTGAGAATATAGTCAATGCAAAATATTAAACCTCTGGCTCTTGTAGTTCCAGAGAAGAAGACTTGAATGTTTTTCCTATTTAAGTCTATGTAAAACTGTGACCCCCAGGGCGGGTTCAAATTTGACCCCAGGGTCACCATTTGAACAAAATTGGTAGAGGACCATAAGCTTATAGCAAATGCAAAATATTAAACCTCTGGCTCTTGCAGTTCCTTTTTAAGTTTTTCCCTATACAAGCCTATGTAAAACTGTGACCCCTGGAGCAGGGCCAAATGTGACCACTGGGTCACCATTTGAACAAACTTGGTAAAGGTAGTAAATGCAAAATATTAAACCTCTGGCTCTTGTAGTTACAGAGAAGATTTGTTTTTAAAAAAATTCCTATATAAGTCTTTGTAAAACTGTGACCCCCTGGGCGGGGCCAAATTTGACACCAGGGTCACCATTTGAACAAACTTGGTAGAGGACCATAAGCTTATAGCAAATGCAAAATATTAAACCTCTGGCTCTTGCAGTTCCAGAGAAGAAGATTTTTTTTCAGTTTTTCCCTATACAAGCCTATGTAAAACTGTGACCCCCGGGGCCGGCCAAATGTGACTCCAGGGTCATCATTTGAACAAACTTGGTAAAGGACCATAATCTTATAGTAAATGCAAAATATTAAACCTCTGGCTCTTGTAGTTTCAGAGAAGAAGATTTTTTAATTTTTTTCCTATACAAGTCTATGTAAAACTGTGACCCCCGGGGCGGGGCCAAATTTGACATCAGGGTCACCATTTGAACAAACTTGGTAGAGGACCATAAGCTTATAGCAAATGCAAAATATTCAACATCTGGCTCTTGCAGTTTCAGAGAAGAAGATTTTTTAATTTTTTACCTATATAAGTCTATGTAAAACTGAGACCCCAAAGTCACCATTTGAACAAACTTAGTAGAGGACAATAAGCTGATGCTACATGTAATACATGAAAGCTCTGTGCCTTGTGGTTTCAGAGAAGAAGTTTTTTCCTATAGAAGTATGAAAAAATGCAAAATCTCAATATACAAACTTTGGACCCCCGGGGCACGGCCACTTTTGACCCCGGGAACTTCATTTGAACAAATTGGATAGTTAAGGCGTTGGTGATCATTTCAAAAGAAAAACTGTTGAAATCTGTCCAGCGGTTCTTGAGAAGAAGATTTTTTAAGGTTTCGACCATATATGGTAATGGCGGCCATCTTGGATGTCACGCTGACCTAATTTTAACAAATCTATAAAGCATTCATCTAAGGATCATCCACGTGAAGTTTGGTTAAAATTAGCCAAGCGGTTTCTGAGAAGAAGTCATTTGAAGAAAAGTGTAAAAATATGTAAAAAATAAAAAATAAAAAAATAAATAGTTTTGAGAGGGGTGGGTGGTGGGGGTGGGGGAGAGGCGGGGGTGGGTGGTGTGGGGAGTGGGGGTGATGAGGGCAATATATATGTGTAAGAAGCTATGTAAGAATTCACCAAAACAACACAAAAATATGTGAAAAAATAATAATTAAAAATCGAGTTTTGAGTGGGGATGGGGAAGAGGCGGGGTGTGGGGAGGGCAACATATGTGTGTAAGAAGCTATGTAAGAATTTACCAAAACAACACGGAAATATGGTAGAACAAAATATGTCGAGTGGGGTGGGAGTGGGGGGATGGGGTGGGGGGCAAGATAGCTATGTGTAAGAATTGACAAAAACAACACAGAAATATGTAAAAAAAAAATCGAGTTTCGAGGCGGGTGGTGGGGTGTGGAGGAGCCCTTGCCCCAATATGGGTGAAGTATGAATAAGATTCAAAATGCTATAAGAAATCCCAAACCAAAATTATAGATATATACATGCTTACATGCAAACTCAGATCTGCCTTTATTGCACATTTCATGGGCCATCACAATTTGGGTTCCATGGGAGCCCAGAATTTGCAGAAGACAAAATTACTTACCCAACCCTTTACAAAATACTATAAGGAAACCAATTCCAAAATTTAGTTCAGCTAGGACAAGAAATGTAAGAGATATAGACCTGTAAACACAGCTTACACGCAAAATTTGATGTGAAACAGACACATTTTATGGGCTATCATAATTTGGGTTCCATGTGAGCCCATAAGTTACAGGAACCAAAATTGCTTATGCAGCCCTTAAGATAATGCTATAAGGAAGCCCATGGCCAAATTTGGTTGTGCTAGGATAAGAAATGTAAGAGATATAGACTTGTAAACACAGCTTACACGCAAACCTATGATTACATAAGCTCTCTTATTCTTCGAATAGTCGAGCTAAAAATGACACTGCAATTGGATGTTGTGTATATGCCCCTTACAACCCCATCCCCACACTACCCACCGCCACCACCACAACACACACGCGCAGGAGAAAGACATATTATTATATACTGTAGTCCCTTCATCAAAATGTTCGTTTGAGACATAATTAAAAAAATAATGAAACCCATGTTACCCTCCCCCACCACCTACCCCCTCCAACCCCAGGGAAGATGTCCGAGTTTTAAACAATAAATCATTTGAAATGCTGTGTATTTATTTCATAGATGACTATTATACCAATTAATATGCAAAAGTATGAAAAAAATAGAAAATATGTCCATAGGACACAAATGCCCCGCTAAAGGGTCATCGGTTGTTTACAAAATGGAGTCTAAATGTTAAGTGTAATATTAAAAGGTAAGTTATATTCTGCAGATGCATGTGCATGTTTTTATATGTGCTTTAAAAGCTTAATTACTGTAATTATATTTTTTTTCACTGTGTGCAATGTAACGGGTATCATATAACTGGAATCATGTGTTTTCTTATTGTTAATTTTGAGGGCTGGCGTGTGTTGCAGTCGGTAGTGCGGCGGATTTGTAATCAGAGGCCCTGGGTTCAATCCTCCGTGGTGCCACTGAGTTTCGTCGGTGTGTTCTTGGGCAAGACACTTTCCCTTAGCCTCGTCCGTCGGATGGGGACTTAACCTGGTGGTCCTGTGTATCGGTCTATCCTCCGAGCACGTTAAAGAACCATAGGAATATATTCGATAATAAGAGTAGGGCACGGTTCCCCCGATTCCTATGTATCCTTCCCCTCTCTCTGGGGCGGCTCTAAATAACCTATACTGTGTTGATGAGCCATTAAACAACATTTAATTCATTGTTAATTTTGAATTTAAATCAAATTTTTTCTCCCCATGTGCAACAAAACTGGAATCAAGCGTTTTTCATGGCTTGTTATAAGAATGGAATTAAGCAGTTTCTTATTTTTTTTCCTTTTTGAGTTCCTATGAGGAAACCCTTTTATTTCCCTGTCATAGGTGTGTGAGGGTCGGGGAACCATCCCCCAGTCACACCGTACAATAAATAATAACATATCAACATCAAATAACAATAAGGATTACACAATCAGGTTTTGTTTCTTTAGAGTAAAATATGCCTTCGAACTTAAAATGATTTAATAACATTTTAAATACATATATTTTATTATGGTACTCGTTTTACTCATATGCCTGCCAGAAGGCAACCATAAGCGACCGGGAATGTCCCTACCTACAAATGGTTGCATACATACAGACACATAATTTAGATTTTTTAGAAAAAACTATCATTCATTCATTCACTCACTGGTCATATAATTGAATATTTATATATATGTAGCAACAAAAATAAAAAAGTACATGATCATGATTATATTTTTTAACTATGAAACTGACACATGTTCGTGTGTTCTGCGTGTATTAAAATATGCACACTAAAAATACCCATATAAATAAATACAATCATGACAGAGCCCGTATGCCTCATGTCTTCTATTAGAAGAAGAGTGTGTTTATATGAAAGGCTAGTAATCTAATATTTATTTTGAAACTGTATGGCCTTTGGTATCTGAGAAACTGAGTCAATGTAAATGTAAATTAACAAAGTGCCAAAGGTAGGTTAAGGTAATTCATATTGACCCACTTTTCATTGGAACATATCGCTGTAATGTAGTTATCAACATTTGTAAAGTCTGAAAGCTCTAAGGCATCTGGTGTTGGAGAAATGGACTGAAACAAAAAACTTTGATGTAAATTAACAAAGTGTAAAAAGAAGGTCAAGGTCATTTATATTGACCGGATTCGGTTAGGAACATATTGCTGTCATACAGATTAAGTGTGTATGAAGTTTGGAAACTGTATGGCTTTTGGTATCTGAGATTCTCAGATACCAAAAGCCATACAGTTTCCAAATTTCATACAGAGAAGCTGAGTTAATAAAAAAACTTGAATGTAAAAGCAGGACGTCCGGACAAAGGTAACACTATATGTCGCACCACTTTCGTGTCGTTTTTAAGTATATTTAGTCTCTAACAGTCGCAATTTCAAGTTTCATTTTTTTGGGGGTCTTAAAATGGTGTGTCTGGGCTACTTCTTTAATTGAACTTTAATTCTTTGGTATGAAAATGTAGGTTGCTGTGTGTGGAACATGTTTTCAAAACTTTCATCTTCAAAAAAAAGAAAAAATTTGGTAGGTTTGCCACCACTAAATCTTTCCCCTACCCCACAAAAATAGGATAGTGTGAAAGTTTTTAGAAGGGTTTAACTTATAAATAGAGATTATTTAACTCCTGGGATTGATTATAGGGAAATCCTTCACTCGATGCATCATGGTAGTCGTGTTTTGTTTTCTCACTCGCTTACACTCGTTCGTGAAAAGAATCACACGTCTACCATCTCGTGAAGGATTTCCCTAAAATCAATCCCAGGAGTTAAGTAACGTTTAATAACGCAAATAATTTAGGTTAAAATTTTACATAGACTCATACAAATGTAATAAATAGATTATTTAACTGCTGGGTTCGATTATAGGGAAATCCTTCACTCGATGCATCATGGTAGTCATGTTTTGTTTTCTCACTCGCGTACGCTCGTTCGTGAAAAGAATCACACGTCTACCATCTCGTGAAGGATTTCCCTATAATCAAACCCAGCAGTTAAATAATCTATTTATTACATTTGTATAAGTCTATGTAAAATTTTAACCTAAATTATTTGCGTTATTGAACATTATCGACGGATGATGTCGACTTCAGCAACACTTTATTGACGTCATAACTCAACGTCACAGTTAGGGGCAATTCGGGAAAATACGGACAAACGTATAAATACGGACACTATCCGAGAAAAGCCGACCTCTTACGAACTATTACTAACAGGATTACAGGTTTCACCTTTTTGGTAGTTAATTTCTTCCTCTCGGTTACACACGCAGAACCGTCTTCGTCACACAAAATATGAGACGTCATACTTTTTCCAAGAAGTCAACCTTGCTTCCTTTTCGATTTTTCGTCAACATCGATAGGGTGTTGTATCTCGATAGATGTAGTAACAGTGCTATTACAGGTATAATTTTCAGCAAAATATTCAATAAATGGTACATTTATGTAGATGAAAATTTCTGTTTCCAAAAAGTTACAGGTTTGATGGTATTGGAAAGAGAAAATATTGAGAAAAATAAGATTTTAAAATCGTCCGAATTTTCCCATGCGACTTTAGAGCAGTCGGATAAATACGGACACACACTTTCTGAGAGCACAATGCTTGTCCGTCGATGTCTTTCTTGCATTCTTCTTATTTATGCTTATTCCAAAAGAAATAAACGTAACAAATAACGCATACAGTACAGTACTAGTAAAGAAATAAAAATAATCATCGTATTTTGTGGTCGATGTGTTGCATATCTAAGGCGGTCTGATGCAGTCTTGATGTCGCCGTTATACAGGGAAAGCCTGATAGAAGGAAACATTCTTATTAAACCGAAATTTGAACATATATACAAACGAGGTGGACCTCTGCAACGTTGTAATTTAGGGTTTTGCTGCAATATAGTGAACTTGCAAAAAGGTCATGGTAATTATTGAAGGACACCTTCTGGCTTATAAAGTTATCTAAAAAATGTTTACTAACGTTGTAAAAAGGCTTACTCTTTAGAGGCCAGTTTCCGTCATTCTCATTTAAAAAACGTTTTTACGCTGCAAATTACTTACATGATGTCACTTATTGTCAGACGTTTATAAGTGAAGATTGGAAACAGGAAAAACAACCAAAAAGTAAATAAGCGGCACAAAAACGAAAGGGATTTCTCCGAGAAATGTGTTTACTTCCTTATATGGCGTTGGGGATGCGCGCGCATACTGCAGCATAATAAAATATTAAAACAAGAGGTCAATGACCTTGAAGCTCTACTGATTGATTTTGATTTCAGGAAGTAGTCGCTACAGACTTGTTTTTTGAAAAATTATTTTTAGCCGTGGCGGCCATCTTGAATTTCCGGCCGACCTGAAATTTTGCTAGGATCAATTAGACATCAAGAGCAACATTCCTTTGAAGTTTCATGAAAATCCGTCAAGTAGTTTCACAGGAATAGTCGCTACAAGTTTTCATTATATAACTCTATGTAAACAAAGATGGCCGCTGACAGCCATGTTTAACGTCGAATCAAAATAATGTTTGACTCTGATAACCATCATGTCATGCTGATCATTTTACAAAAAGTCCCATATCAATATCACTTATAGTTTTCAAGATGTAGTCGCTACAAACTTCTTTTTTAAAAATCTATTTTTAGCTGTGGCGGCCATCTTGAATTTCTGGCCGATCTGAAATTTTGCTAGGATCTATTAGACATTAAGAGCAATATTCCTGTAAAGTTTCATGAAAATCTGTGAAGTAGTTTCAAAGGAGTAGTCACTACAAGTTTTTACTATATAACTGTATGTAAACAAAGATGGCCTCTGGCAGCCATGTTTAACGCTGAATCATAACGATTTTTGACAAGGACCAACATCATGTCATGCTGATCATTTTAGAAAAAGTCCCATATCAATATCACTTATAGTTTTCAAGAAGTAGTCGCTACAAACTTGTATTTTGAAAATTTATTTTTAGCCGTGGCGGCCATCTTGAATTTCCGGCCGACCTGAAATTTTGCTAGGATCAATTAGACATCAAGAGCAACATTCCTGTGAAGTTTCATGAAAATCCGTCAAGTAGTTTCAGAGGAGTAGTTGCTACAAGTTTTCATTATATAACTCTATGTAAACAAAGATGGCTGCTGGCAGCCATGTTTGACGTCGAATCAAAACGATTTTCGACAAGGACCAACATCATTTCATGCTGATCATTTGAGAAAAAGTCCCTTATCAATATCATTTATAGTTTTCATGAAGAAGTACCTACAAACTTGTTTTTTAAAAACCTATTTTTAGATCTGGCGGCCATCTTGGATTTCACATCAACATGAATTTTTGCTAGGATCAACTAGACTTCATGGGCAACATTTCTGTAAAGTTTCATGAAAATCCATTCCGTAGTTTCAGAGGAGAAGTCGCTACAAAAAAAAGTTTACAGACAGACGGACGGACGGACGACGGACGCCGCACCACGGCATAAGCTCTGCTGATCTCTGATCAGTAGAGCTAAAAATAACACTGTAATGACGTCATATTTTTATCACTCTACCGTGATTATATAGTTCAACCAAAGAGAAGCAACTCGTACAATCTGTATCTGTTTGATTTACACAGAGTTACCCATCTTTACAGTGTAAATTGTCGTCGTTGAACATTTTACATTGACGTTACCAGGCTTATTGTTATAACGATCGAGGTGACTAATATGCACAATGCAAACATACCATTTTTACAATGAAATTGTTGAATAGACTTGCAAACAAGTGTCTAATTCATAAAAGTTTACTGTATCTTGACCTAGTTGAATCTATCACTCGATAAAAAACATGACGGAAACTGGGCTTGTAAACAAAATGATTCCTCAGTATAAGTCTATTTATAAAAAGGTCTCGTGCCACTTCGATAATTTATATAAAACAAAATTCTTTGGTATCAAATTTCAAGGAAGAGGTAACCTTATAGAAAATAGAGTAAAAATTGTCAGGATACATAGATTTGTCTGAAAAATTAGTTTGTGTTTACATAAGTGACGGAAAGTGGCCCCCGACGAGTAAGCTTGAGAAGAAAACTAAGAAAAACACGAAAGGCAGAGGCAGAGAGATATAAAGGAAATGATGTAGATGTAAAAACTCTGGCTTATAAAGTTATCTAAAATTTGAAATCTGACATTAATTACTAACCGTTTAGTCTTTTCTATAAAAAGGCATTATCGGTAACTGTTGTAAACATTCTCTAATCATGTCCACGGTATACAGTGATACGTAATGAACTACATGTGTATGTTAAAATTGTAAAACTACAGAACTTTGTCATGAAATTCCAATGTAAAGATTTTAAACAGTACAAGTTGAACTGTGTTCCTATGATGTTGTTTTTAAAAGGCTCGACTGTCCGTATTTCCCCTATTGGAAATTGGTATGTCCGGATTTTCCACCAATGCGTCCGTATTTTCCCTATCGCGTCCGTATTTTACCGTTTTCACTGTGGTTATAAATCTACTATTTGGACTGCTTTGGACCTACTGAATACGCTGAAATAAACGATAACATGCGAGGACAGTGTTGTCCGAATTGAATTATCGCTTTGGTGTCCGAATTTTCCCACCGCATTAGTCACAGGAACGTCTCAAACGAGACCTTGCAAAAATCGTCCGTATTTACCCGGATTGCCCCTAGTTGTTTTTGTTTCGGAGTTAGTTATTAATATTTAGTAATTATGAATATTCTTTCACTGAGAAATCCCAATATTTCACCCACAGAAATGTAATAAAAATTATTAATATACATAAAAACACTGACTGTTGCATACGGCTATTGTGACCGGGATCCTTTTATTTATTATATTGATACTTCATATTAATCATATTTCATAATCACTCGCTTGGCTCGGCCATGGGGAATTAGCCAAAAGCAAACACAAGTCACTATTTCCGTTTAACATGTTGTTTATTTTCTATTCACTAGGTTAATATTATATGTCCACATTGTAACTTTATTTTATATCAAAGTTCTACCCTTTTCTTCATATAACTGAAACCTTTCTTTCATAACTCCGAAACCGTCTTCTACATAGCTCAAACCTTACTGACTATCAAAAACCCTTTTCCAATTCCCTCTCATTTCTACGCACCATGATGGCATCCTCTTACATCTAGACACACCCAAAATCATACATACAAAACCCTGCCATCCAATCAGATATTGATATTAACCTGTCTATAATCATTAGATAAAGATTATCCTAGGAGTCCAGCATCAACCTTAACAAAGTATTGCATTAATTAATACCTGCTGTATAATAGATAAGTGTGACTATTTTCACTTTGATGATCTAGACTGTAGCAAATTAAATCTATAACCAGACTGTCCCACACTGGGTTCAATGTACCAACATCAATCAACAAGCTCTGGGATCAACAATATTAAATCTTACTTATCATAAAATTTAATAAAATCATTATCATTATTTATCATCAGGTTACACATATATATCATGATTTTATTATCAGGTTACACATTCTCCCTCTCTCACTAAATTTGCTCCGCAAATTAAAATAACAATTTCAAAGTAAAATTGGTGACAATTAGCAATAAAACTTCACAAAAACAATGTGGACAACATTTCAAACACAACTATACATAAAAGAATTTAAAATATCATATGGGTATTATAAACATAAACATATTATCAATTTTACTGTTCAAATTAATATTATTAATAAAATTATTATCATTATTTATCATCTGGTTACACTATTATCAATTTTGATTTTAGTGGTGTTTGTGGCATGTTTGAGCATGTATACTCAACTAAAAATAGATAATATGCCACAAATTGATGGAATTTTACTAGGAAAACACGTTTTGGTGTGCAAATCTGAGTATTGTACATAATTATGCAAAGTCCTGCTGGTTACTAAAATGCATGTTTTATTGATGTTTATTAAATTAGTTTGATAATTTGTCACATTTGTCAAGTATATTGCCAAGAAATGTCATTTCATATGACAATTCAAATAGTGTAAAACTAAAGAAAAAAGTCTTTGAATTTGGTAAATTTCAACTTTGTCTATGCATCTTCAAATGTCCATATCTCGGTCAATACTAGTTTGATTTGCACAAATTATGCATTTTTGAGCATGATATATAGCTGAGAACATGAAAACTTTACATTTAAAAGTAATGAACTTTTTGTGAACCTTCTCTTTAAGGCGTAATTACACCATTGCGTTTGTGCTTCCGTGGTGTATAGTAAAATATTTCCTAATAAAAAACGTTTCCCTGCCTTACTAGTGATACAAAATGCACACTTTTGATTGCTTTTTGTTATTATTACGAAGAATTCATCCAAATGATGTATTGGGAACATTTATAAGTGTTTGTTTGAAATATTTAATTATAATTGACATAGACATTAAAGTGGTAAAGCGAAAGTAAACATGGGGTAAATGTATCTGTGACGTCATTCAACAGATTTGACTTTTTCTTACATGATACATGACTGACATTTGATTGATATGTGTTTTAAAATTGTCTACGGAGAAAAACGTACATTTTTTGTCTCTTGACATACATTCGTCCTATATAAAACAAAGAAGGAAAATCAATGGTGCAATGTAACCTTGACATCCTATCAAATTGAACTTTGGTTAGGACTAGCTACATGTTGTGCCAGTTGTTTTGGTAAAGGTTCCAAATCAATATCGCTTATGGTTTTTGAGAAGTAGTCCCCACTAAATTGCATTTTTAAAATCTATTTTTAGCCATGGCAGCCATCTTGAATTTCCATCCGACCTGAATTTTTGCAAGGATCAACAAGACATCAAGAGCAACATTCCTGTGAAGTTTCATGAAAATCCGTCAAGTAGTTTCAGAGGAGTAGTCGCCACAAAAAAAGTTTACTGACGGACGGACAGAAGGATCTTTGATTGTTTATTTGGCTTTTAAGGCCAAATCTGAGCGATATGTCACTATCTCAAATAAAAGAAACTCATAAAACGAAAAAGTAAAATGAAATAAAATAAATTTGAAATTAAAATTTAATTAAAACAGCAAAATATAATCTGTATACATTGTCTCGGGATACCAGAGGGGATTTCTTCAATTCAGTTTTTATTAAGAAAATTCCTCCATCACTAATACTTTCTTTTTTCCTTGGAAACCTTCCATCGCACTTTTCACAGCTTGGGCGTAATTTGTAAGTTCAAACATCTCACTAGGCGGCGGGATAAGTTTGCACTCTCTGATCATCTGACAAAGACTGTCAAACATGTGATCCAGTTCTGGATTGCCTTTATTCTCAACGTTCCATTGCGAATTCCAATACCCGATCGCAGTAACCTCTTTGAAAATGAACACTCCAGTAGGTATAATAACGGGCTGTTTTGACATTCCACCATATGTGACCATGACCCCTTTGGAGCCAAGATGTCGCAACAGTTCTGTTGCACTTTTTCCACCAACACCATTCAGGGCAAGCTTTGGAGGTTTGTCTAGAGATTTAATCAAGTCCTTCATCTGTGGAGACCGGCAAAATTCCTCCGTGACAACATGGGTAGCACCTAAACTTTTTAGTTGTTCGACTAAATCATCAAGATTGTCTCTTTTCCTAACAATATTAATTGTATTCATATTCCAGGCCTTCGCAATTTGAATAACACTCTGTCCGACTGCACTGTTTGCGGAATTTTGAATAATAGTGTCTCCTCGGTTTAAATTCCTGAAATCCTTCAACATTCTGTACGCGGTACAAGGATTGACAGCGATCGTTGCAGCACTAAGGGCTGGTATGTCATTGCTTATCTTTCTTAAGTTGCTTTTATTTGCAACTGCATGAGTCCTCCACGTTCCAAACCCTGCGTCTGCCGGAATGACCCAATCACCACACTTTAAAGACTCGACTGCGCTTCCTACTTCCAACACTTCGGCTACTCCCTCGTTACCAACAACAGCTGGAAGTTTCGGTTTCAAAGAGTAAGTTCCTTCTACCATATTCATATCAGATGGGTTAATAGGAGCCATTAGCATCTTCACTAACACTTCATCTTTTCTCAAGTTAATGGATAGGGTATCACTGTGAATGTTCAGCACCTTGTTGGGGTCTCCGTACTCACTGTACATCACTGAAAGCGTGTTGACATTACTCATGTGGCATTTCTGGATGTGCCTAAATGCTGTGGTATTAATGTCCTTTCTCAGAGTTCCGTAAAAACGCCTAAACATTAACCTACTGGTAATTGTTGAAGACATACTTTCGTTTGTAGTGGCTGCAAGAAGTTTTATAATGATAATAACCGAAGATACCGAACGAAATTTGGTCTTTATCGACAGACGTTTACCGGAGGTTAATAATACTATTTGAGAAAGCGTCTATAAGACAGTTCCGTTGACGCGCACTTTGCATGGCAACGGTTGCAAAACAGCAATGGCGGAATAAGTTCGTCAGTTCATATGCAATTCAGAAAATATTAAATATTTTTCTGGTTAATTTAACTATTCAGCCAGTATGTCAAAGGCTGGCAAGAGAGGGAAAAGTGCACAAAATCCTGCAGGTGGTGCCAAATGGGAGCAGGCTCTTTTAGCAGCTCCATTTGAAGAGGTAAACACGCGCACAAACAAAAATTATTCTATAATTTGTTCCTACGTATGTGTTCTTCTTCTTCCAATTTAAGGACTGATTCTTTAAGGTATGTAATTGTCCTCTGTAAAACTAGAACTATGCCAGTAAAAACGGTCAAAAAGAATCTAGTAGGTGGAGAAGAGGGGAGCCAGCAGTATGGTAAGCCTGGCTTGGAACTCTTCTATCGTCAGTTAGTCTGTGACCATAGTTGGCAGCAGGTTACAATCCCTAATGGTTCGAGGGTAGAAAGAGAACTTATATATGTCCTTTGCAATTGCTAGTTGATATACAGTATGCATTGTGTGGCCCTTGTATGGCTGTCGCTGTGTTGGATGAAATCCGGACTGATGTCTGCTACTCCGTAAATAATTTTGTACTGTATTGTCAGTCGGTTAATTTAGCATCTGTACTGCAGGAGTTCCCAGTTTAGGTTCAGCAATGACACAGCCTGGTTCTTTCCGTTATATAAAACAATTTTAAATCCGTACTATGAACTCCTATACCAGGATAAACTAGTATTGGTGTATATCTTGTCAATACAGACACTCTAATGCAGAGTTGGGATGCCCAAATGGTTAGCTGGGACTCTTCAGGGGACTCCTCTTCACCATTATAAATGTGACCAGGTTAGGTTAGTGCCCAGTCCTGTTGTTTTTTTAGATGCAAACCACTATGTTCCTTTTAGTTTTCAAATACCATGTTAACTCAGACAGTATGTGAAATTACACATACAGATTTCATCGGAGTAGCTACTATTAGGCCATATTGGCCCGTGCCTATACATCAATTTAAAATGAAAAAAAAGAAGTCCAAAAATGCTATAAAAACTGAAGCCAGAGGGGGTTGAGGGTTAAGGGTCAACATTTGTTTATTTTATTTTACAGTGTAGGCAATTCAATTTTGTCAATTTATGTTAATTCTTAAATTTGTCCAAAAAATATTTCTTCAAATACCACACAAGTTCTCTGTCAGATATACGCCAAAACGCACCATTGCATAGCTAAGTTAAAAATAAAATCCCCAAACCCTCCTAGTTTGTCGGGCCTATATATGCATTTCAGGTCAGCTACGCCCCTGGATTTGTATGAATTATGTCACCAATATATTCAGTTAATTAAAGGGATTAAGTATTTTAAAATACTCAGACCTGACTTAAAGATATATATCCAAGGAATAGTATACAGGGGTGGATCCAGGATTTCAGCTTAGGAAGGGGCATAAGATTTTGGTCAATATTCGGGTACGTTTCTAGCCTCATAAAACGGTTGCGGTAGTGCATTGATAGGGTAAAAAAGTCCGTTTTCAAATAAAAGGACTTAACAATGTGTTAATTAAACCACTCATTAGCCATTATGCGTCGAGTGCGCGAAGCGAGCGAAAAACATTTTTATACTGAGGGCATGCATCGAAATTGTTTGATGGGGGGCGTAAGATTTTGGTCAATTTTCGGGTCTGTTTCAAGCCTCATATCTACAGTAACATGGACATGCATGTATGATCCGGAATTTTTAGGGGGGGGGCGCACCGGGTGCGCCCCACACTGTATCCACTAGTGGTATATATTTAACATAAAATGATGTAAGATGAAATAACTATCCAAGATGCAACAAAAATACCTGATGGATAGTGATCAAATTCATTTAATTTCCTCCACGTAAGGTTTGTAATATGTGCGACCTTTATTTCTTTACTTCCTGTAAATGTCATTTATTTTCGACAGGGTCTGTAAATATTTACAGTTCTGTTTTCGAAAGATTGAAAAAGTTACAAAAAATAACAGGTTGATCGCATTAATAATAAGATATTAACTATAAGGCCAATACTGAAATCATGTGCATGTCGAAGAAAACATTTGTAAAAGCAATGAAATATTTTGCATAATGGTAAGACCTGAACAAAAACCACCTTTTTTTCTGTAACCCTACCTACTCGCGGTAACAACTTGTTTAGCTGTGAAGCGACCACAATTATAATTTTAGGAAATGTTTTTCTCGATTTAAATACAGTACATTTAAATAGTATTTTGTATAAAAGATTCTTAAAATATTAAGAAGTTTGCCTACCAACTTATTGGTCTTTCCCTTACAGGATATGATATGATAATGTTTGCCTAGGGAGATATTTTATTTACACAAAGCATTCTTCTATCCTTACTATGCTTGACACAGTCAGATCTCCAATTTAACATGGGTACTTACACAATACCTAATTCCGCATAAAAGAAAGAGTGATACTAATTGGGAGTATAATATTTAAAGACAGTTATGTCGCGAAGCAAGTCTGACACCCATTGCCAATCTTTTTTGTCAGTTTATATTTTTGTTAAGACCAAGTTTCTTTATTTCCAGGAAAAATGGAAGGCTAACATTTCTTTTGTTATTGGTAAGAAGGCTGATGATTACACATGGATCAAGAACCTGGGCCAGGCAGTTGCATTAGGATCCAGGAGACTCTTCTCAGCTTTCTCAAAAGACGAGCTTTATAATGAGGTATATGATCTGTTGTAATAATTTCATTTGTCAAGCAGATATATGCACTGTTCTGCCTGATAAAGATGTGATTTAATAAAGTTCACTTAAAGCACTGACTGATCAAGCAAAAAACAATGTGGAATTCCTTGGCATTTATTGTACATACCGTTATCTGACGGTTATATAATACATCTTAAAATGCCGTGAAGAAAAAAACAATATGACAACCTCCACATTAAGCGTATTTTGTTGTTGGTATTAAACACTTTTGAACGAAGATCAGCAAAGCAATATATGTGATGGATCAGTGTATTAGGCAGAAATTCAAGAACTGGGTGTGCAAATATGCAAACAGGGTGTGCAAAATAATTTGCTAACACGCGTTATGCGCCAATTCGCGACAAATGGGTGTCTCTGGGGTAATTTATTTTCACAGATAAAGGCGAAAAAGGTGCATTTTGAATAATGCATCTTTCTTCTATAAATGTAATACAAAACATAACAATATTGAGACGGTAAGAGTTTGGAAGTGTTGTTTTAGAAAGAAAAAAAACACTCCTCCAAATATTGGCCGCGATTTTTCAAAAATGGCCGTGCAAAAGATGGCTGCACGGTTGGCTGGCTAATACACTGTGATGGATCCACATCAAGCAACCGTCATTTATCAGCATGTTAGTTTATATTTATAGTTAAATGCTGTGATCATATTAAACTTATCCTGCAATTTAACACTTCAAAGGAAATTTTGTTATGGTGTTTGTTGGTTTAAGATAACATTTAACTTTCCTGTCAAATTGAAGATGTCCGCCATGGCTGAAAAAGACGCACATAAGTAAGATGATCAAAAGTTAGTATGTTCAGTGCTCCAGATAAGAGGCGTATCTGGGTAATTCCCCATATGTTTTCACCAAAAACGCATTAATAATAAAATTATGCATATAAAAACTCATTAAAAAATTGACCCAAACTTAACCGTGGTTAGATAACTTAACCTTGATTATGTAACTTAACCTTAGTTAACTTTATGTGATTGCCTCACTTTATGTCTTTGATACTTGGTCATATGTACTGTTGGCATTGGTGGACATCGCTGAATGACAAAAAATACCAAGGTCATATTTTGCGTTATTTTCCCCAAACTTAACCTTGGTTAGGTAACTTAACCTCAGTTAACTTGATGTGATTGCTTCACTTTATGTCTTTGATACTTGGTCATATGTATTGTTGGCATTGGTGGACATCACTGAACGACAAAAAATACCAAGGTCAAGGTCATATTTTGTGTTATTTTCCCTAAACATCACTTTGGTTAGGCAAGTTGTGAAGTTAACTTTTTCTGATAACTTCATTCCATTTACCTTCCCCTAGTTTTAGATTATAAATAAATACAATACAAATTTAAGGTGAAAGAGCTGGGTAACCCAAAAGGTAAGAAGCCAAAAGAGACTCCTGCTCACTATGAGGTGTGTGAGTCGTGCAAAGTTCACCTAGATGCTGGAGAGGACATACCATTACACCTCCTGGCCAGACTCATCAAGTTCAAGCTTCTCTGGATCAAGTCTAATGATCTG
Source organism: Cyrtodaria siliqua (assembly GCA_037043455.1). Lineage (NCBI taxonomy): Eukaryota > Metazoa > Mollusca > Bivalvia > Adapedonta > Hiatellidae > Cyrtodaria > Cyrtodaria siliqua. Next base: position 49,600 of record JAWPHD010009206.1, read on the forward strand.
AAGAGACGAGATAACGAGAAAAAGGTAACTAGAGATTTACATATCTTCAGTGGACTATTATATAGTGATGGGCAATCGGTTGAAATTTACAATCGATCATCGGGCTTTTTTCAAGAAAATAGGGAAAAGGCCTGCTGATTTTGGTAAAAAAAAGTGCCACAAGACTGTCCAAAGTGCTTTTCGCTTTTAAGTGGACATTTTTTTTTAAGGGATTTTTTTTTTTAATTGTATGTTTTATGTTTAGTATCAATCAGGTTTGAGAGTTTATTTATTTTAACATACAAACTATGTTAAAGTCTGTCACTTTTATATGTTAAAGTCTGTCACTTTTATTAAAAAAAAAAAAAAAAAAATTTTTTTTAAGATTGGGAATGTTTTACCCCGGAATTGGGAAAATTACCCATAATTGGGGGAATTAGAGATTTTTGCAATTGGTAAGAGGCCGAATTACGGCCCCACTTAAATAGGTTAAAAAAGCCCTGAAGCTGTTGGTTGTTACCGATCAATCATCAGTAATAATCGGTTAGTCAATATGAAGTATAAAATGTGCATGTGAACCCATGTTTTGGGCCTTGGACATAGATTATATTCTTATTAAGAATAATTTCTGTTTTGGTAATTACTATTTCCTGACTTGTTTATTATGTCATTGTATTTTATTTTAATAGATGCAAACTAATTTTAATTGATATAAATGTGTTTATTTGTGTATTTGCTAATTTTTATCCGATGATCATGTTTATTTCTATTTTTAACATTAATTAATTAAAGTAGGTACATATTTTCATTTTACCGATGATCGGTTATAGGCTTATATAATCGATCATCATAATCAAATGCCTAAGTGACCGATAATCAGTTACAATCGATTAATTGGTAAATCACTAAGTGGACAGTCACATTTAATTTATTATTATTAATTGTATGTGATAATTTTCACTGCTAAAGCAATGGTAAAATAATTATATATATATTATTGATCCAATAAACTATAATTCTGAAGAAAAAAAGCTTGCCCTGATGGTAAAAGCTGAATGCATGCATTACAGAAGATATTGTTCATTGCGTATTTAAAATATAAATACATAGGCTGTAAGCTAATGAGGTGAACAATCCCCTTTTAGTAGACACTGTTTTTCTGAGAGCCCATTACATAATTATGTATTCTTTTGCAATTTGTCTTCCTTCTGAAAGTGGGGGCTAAACTGTCGTGTTACAAGGTGAAGAATGTGTTGCCTATAAAAAACTAATTAATTTTACTGTATTTTGAAGAAAATAAAGGTATGGAAGAAAGGGTTTGTATTGTAAATTTTCTTCATTATTTATGCTTTTTATAATACAAACTTTCGTTTCATCTTGTTTTTATACCTTGGATACCTGTGCTATTAAACTTACATTACCGTAATTTACGTTACCTTGTTAAATGAAGGTTTCTGACTTAAACAAACTAATAACATTTTAGGTTTTATATCCAAAAAAAATTCCAAACCGTGTAGATATTACAGACATATGTATCCATGGTGTGAACAATGTTTGGTTCTTGTAATGTCCGTTACATTGTGTGTTTTTTAAATCATGTTCTTTTCCGTGTGGTACAAGAAATCTGGAAAATCAAACAATAAACTGTTTAAGTTGTTTTGTAACATTCCTTTATACATCATTAATGGTAACATCACATTTTGAATGTTATTTGTGCTATTATTTAGAATATGAACTTTTTTTTCACCTTATTTTCATAACTTGGTTACCTGTTATTAAACCTACGGAAATTATAAGAAATTATAAATATAGAAGATTTAATATCCGAAAATTATTCCAAACCTTATAGATATCATATGCATACGTATCTATTCTTTGGTTCTTGTTTTGTTCGTTACATTGTGTTTTAATTACTGTAATTTTTTTAATCATTTTCTATTTTCGGAAAAATCAAGCAATAAACTTATAATTAAAATGTTTATTACAACATTCCTTTAGACATCATTGATGGTAACAACAAAGTTTGACCTGGCTGAAAGTATGTCAATGATAATCAGGGCAGGACAAATTATTTCTGAGTTACTTGTCCTACGTAATATTATAATGGTCAAATTGATAAATTGTTGAAGATATTATATGAATTTCTAGTCTGGAATTTTCGTGCCCTTCTAATACTTTTTATCTCATGTGTTATGTGTTACTTTCGTTGCAAATTAGGTTTACATCATTTTATTTAAAAACGACATATATGTATCAAATACAAACACGACTGTGTCTACTAATGTCAGTTTATATACTGTTTAGACTTATGCATACATTGAACTGAGTGAAGTTGATAAATCTTCTGTATTTATTTACGTTACCAAATTTGTATCAAATTCAATGAAAAAATAGCAAATTATATGCAAAAATGTGACTGATACATGTATTCATATGTAGTAGTATAGAATTTTCATGGAAATGTAATACATAAGTTGAGTTCAGGCAGCACACTAAACTCTGTATGTTCTCTGTGCTTTTTGATGATCATTCGAGCATTCATTTTTCTATTCGAGCAATCCAAAATGGGCAAAACTGCTTTTCAATCATCTTCAGTTGGACTGCCTTGCCTCTTCATACAAAGCCATATCACAGCAACATATCATGGAGCAATGTAGTGAGGGTAGTACACAGCAAATATCAGACACCTCAACCTCAACAATTTGTTTCACAGTTTTTCATTCTCCTTTGTCGAAAAAGTGTTGCCTAAATTAAACGGTTCATAAAATATGCAATCAGAGTGTGCACAAAATATGCTAACACACACACTAAGAACCGATTCGAGCCAAGTGGGTGCCTCTGGGGCAGTTTATTTTTTACAAATGTATCCAAAACATAACAATATTTAAAAAGTAAGAGGTTGGAAGTCTTGTTGTGTTGTTGTTTTATGTGTGTGTCTCTTTTTTTTATCCCACCCCCACTTTTTTTGGCCGCGGGTTTTCATAACAGCAGTGCACAAGACAGCTGCACTGTTGGCTGCCTAGTGCATCGATTAGAGTATGCATAACTACCCCATTGAAAAGCATAGGACGTCATTTAAAGCCAGTTTGATTGCAGATCTGTTAATGAACCACATGTCTATAACTTTAAAATAATCAATCAGAATTAACCGTCATAATGTTTACAGATGGCAATAAAGAGGGAGAAGACTAAAGCAAAGTTGATGCATCATGCATCTACAACTTTAAATCAGTCAATTAAAATCAACCTTCATAATGTTTACAGGCAGCAGTAGAGAGGGAGAAGGCTAAAGCAAAGGCAGCGGAGAAGGCAGCTGGTGGTGCAGGCGGAAAGGACAGGGCCAAATCTCCAGGAAAAGGCAAGGGTGCTGCGGGCAAGAAGACCCCAGAGCCCCAGCAGTCAAAGGATGGCAGCAAGCTGAAGAAACGTGGGGAAGAGGACCCAGAAGGAAAATATCTTGGTATAATTAACCTGACTATACTCCTCATACTTATTCAAAATATCATGCAAGGACAAAATGATTATGCCAACAATTATATTCTTTAACATTTTTCTAAAATAAATGTTAAATACCTTATCTGAGCCAGTTTCTCACCCCGATCATGAAATTCCTTTAAGTATGAATCTCAAAGCACATGTCGTTATTGACTATGTTATGTCACTGGCTAATTGACGTCATTTTTTCAAGTTGTCCGACGTCATTTATGCACGTAGCTTTGAGCAACGATTATTTAGTATTCAAACAGACAAAGAAAGCAAAGCAGAACGAAGTTTCAAAACCTCCGTCTAATGGGAATATTACCCTAGTGAAAAACATTTCTCTTGGGGGAATTATTTACCAAAAGTAATTATCCCTCAGAAATCTTGGCAAATCCTTGCAAGAAATATAAGGCACTACTGCACTTGTTTCTTTTGCTTAATTGATATGCATATAACAACATCCACAGTGATCCGTTGACAAAACATATCTTGAATATTTCCTATTAAAAAACAGACACATTCAGTAAGCTTGATTCAAAACCTGCTACATACCTCTGCGTGGCCTTGTGGTCGAGCGTCCGCTACACATGCAGGAGGTGGTGGTCTTGATCCCTGGCTAGGTCATAACAAAGTCTTCATAAAAATAGAACTTGTACCTCCTTTGCTTGACATTCAGCATATAATGGGTAGTTCTAGGACTGGTTTGCCCAGCGTCAGAATAATGTGAATGGGTGGGGTATCATGTCATGTGTCTAGGGCATGATATTCCAGTGTAGCAGCACTATGAAGTTGAGCATTGAGTTCACTGCTAAAAGTAGACACTGTCATGATATGACAGAGATATTGTTAATTGATTGATTGAAGTGGATTTGATAGTCGCACCGACAGCTAAGGTCATATGGCGACTTTCCAGCTTCCATTGGTGTAGGAAGACCCCAGGTGCCCCTCCGGGCAGTTTTCGTGCACGGGCGGGCACCTGGGTAGAACCACCGACGTTCCGCAAGCCAGATGGATAGCTTCCTCACATAAAGATTCCTAGGCCCCTGAGGGATCGAACCTACAGCGGTGAGGGGCAAGTAATTTCAAGTCAGAGATGTTAACCACTCGGCCACAGACACCCCGAGATATTGTTAAAAGCAATGTTAAACCCCATATGTACATGTATTCAAAACACGTTAGAAGCTTTTTTTCCCAACAGTTTATGAAACACGTTTCAAAATAAACTCATCCTTACAGACGATGAGCCTGACGACGGAGCAGACCATTACATTATCATCCACGGCTTCCACCTGCCACACCTGTTTGGTCTGCTGGCAGAACTGGGCATCGACGTTGCCTCCATCCTGAGTATCAACTCACAGGATTACAGCAGGTTCCAACCCAAAGACACGGATGAACAGCCTGTAGAGAAGGATGAGAAAACATTAGGTAGGTGGGCAGGGCTTTGGTGGAGGGTCTACCCTTCAGATGTCATTAAATCTTGTTCAACTGATCTTGCGATGTTTGAATGTTGAAATCAAATGTTTTACAACAACATCTCAATATTTTACAAAACAATAAAACAAGATTTTGTTTAAGAACTTTTTTGATGTCAGGGTTCATCAAAATGTTGCGATGATTTATTATTCAAATATGATAAACAATTAGTTTTTATTCAGTTGTAGCAGTTTCATTTTGGTATAATTCCTGTTGTATGGTTTCGTAAGACACTTACGGCATTATGCATCTCCTCAACTCTTTTTTTCAAAGGTTGTTACTATATTTTAGCACTTTATATGAATTATAACACCAATTAATATTCGTATTTAATGCTTGAATTTTAGCTCGTCCTAAAAAAGTAACAAAGGCAGCAATGGCGGAGTTCATTTGTAAGAGAGTTGATTATAAATGTAACTCATAAATAAATGTTATCAATCATATATTTCTATTAATTGTAAAAATGTGCATGATAATTATATGATGCTTATATGTATATGTATATGTATCTCACTTGAAACTATGTACAAAATATAAATTAAAATATTAAGTTAAAACTCATTCACAAAAATGACATGATGCTCAGCAAGCCATCTTTGCAACTTGTTTAATAAATTCAATAATAAAGGATCCCGCATGTAAGATTCTCTTTATATTAAATAATGTTGCATTATTATGTTGTAACCTAGCTTTGTGTTGTAAAGTTGCAAATCATGTTCTATTTGCCTTGTCTATGTATTAAACATGGAAATATACTGGATATATGCAATCCAGCATTAAACTCTTTGCAATTATCTACAAATCAGATACTGTATTGTTATTATTTGCATGTACTAATGTACTAAATCTTTCACAAATAATATGGGCATCAATATACATTATTGTGCAGTTTCTGAAAAAGATTACCTTTATATAAAATTAATATAGTTCCATTTGATTTCCTGTTAATAAAACAACTAATTAGACAAAATAGGAAGCCTACCGGTATTTCAAGTATTTTGTGATACTGTTCATTGCCATCTTGCTTATATTATAAGAATCTTTCATGGGCCCATTATCTGGTTCATATATGAAATGCCAGCCCAATGTATATCTGTAATTGGAACCGAGACCCGGCCAAGGTTCCGATCATTAAAGCAGTTAAGACACAGAACTGGAATTTCCATCTGCAACAAAAAACAATGTTTCATTCTTTCTCTTGCATACCGGATAAGGTTATCCGCATTTTACATGGGGGATGGAAAATCTTCTTTATGGGTAAAGATAAAAGTCGAGCGCATCAATAATGGCGTCAATAACGTGAACAGATGTATGACATCATTGTGTAAAAAAATCATGTAAAGCGTTACTTTGTGGCGTTACTTGGTTCTGTTAAAAACCTCAGGTTGGAATTCCCAATCTTTACTGGATACCCATGAAAGATTCTTTTAATCTTGCATACCATTTTTCCTATATATGATTGATATTTTATGCAAAAAAAAAGTAATCTTTGCGATCTCTTTAAATATATATGAATTGGTGTTTATGTATCGCAACAGCTTTCGAAAAAGGCTTTTTCCAAGATCGTGAGTTTTATCTGCACATGACTTTATGATCCGCCATGTGTAAGATAAGGCTTTCCATCACACTTGTAAAATACAGATAACCATATCCGCCATATCCGGTATGCAAGCACAGATTTTCCGGCATATGTACAAAGAATGTGCATGTACTATTATGTTTATTCACTCTGCCTTATATAGTATTTATAAGCATTTATTATTCTTATTTATTTCAATTATCAAGTCTCCCATTCCAAAAAAAAACTTACGAAAGAACAAATTGAAGGTATTTGTTATAACAATCAATATCAGTATATACATTGGCTAGTACTTAAAGCAAAATGATGGCATTACACAGTTCCAATTTGCATTAAACGATTGTTTGTTTGTGCTATATATATATAAATATACTATATCAGGTTTTATAATCAAATGTCATTGAGGATATTATACCATAACGTGACATTTGCATTAAACGATTTGTGAGTTTGTGCTAGAAATATATAAGAATATTCTATAGTGGGTTTATAAATGCCATTGTGGATATCATACTGTAGGCTGACATTTGCATTAATCAATTTGCAAGTTTGTGCTATATATACGAATATACTTTAGAAGGTTTATAAATGGCTTACAGTGAGGTACCATGCAGACATCCTTAAACAACATCAACCTGTAACTGAGGCACTGTAGCACAGCAGACTTATCTCATATACAGGGCCTCCAGGAAGATTGGTGTTGTGCTAATTCAACTTTTTTCTTCACTTATCTATCTCATCCTTTGAAGAATTGATATGTAAAGATTCGGAGCATAAGGAAGTTACACAGATTGTCTAAATCAGATGAAAACATATTTTTATTCCAGATACAAAAACATATTTTTATTCCAGACACAAAAACATATTTTGATTCTAGATACAAAATTACACTACAGTAGAGAACGTTCTAATTCTGTAAAACTGTTAACTTTAGGCTGTGACTATTGTAATATTCTGAATATATTTTAAATATTTTCGTGAAATGTCATAAATGATTTTTCCACAGTATCAATGCATTCCACTAAAACATCAATGCACTCTACCAAAACGCACTCTGCAAAATCGCTCTCAACAAAAAGCGAAATGCGTAAGTAACCATACGAACCATAGTCTCTGTCAATGTAAGACTCTTCTTGGTGGAAAGAAAAACGCTACACTAATGACTGGATCTGGGCTATTTATACATGTACATATATTTCTTTATTTAATATTTTACATGAGTTTACTCTCGGAGTAAATACTAAATGGGACTAAATACAGCGGCAGATGGGGGTGTGGGGGGGTGTGGGGAGTGAAGTCAGCTTGCTCTGGAACATTGATTTGTCCATTGGAAGAAATATGTAACATCAACCAAATGATTCCTGGTTTACTGGCATATGAGAGATCCAGAAGAAAAATGTATTCGATAGAAAGTTTTAGGATGATTCCGGATTACTCTGTCCTCTCGCTGTCTCTGTCTGGAAGCGGCTCTCAATAATCTAAATAACACGATGGTAAACTATTGAATTTATTCAAATACTAATAACTAGTAAGGTTTATAAATTACATATCTTTGCTCTCAAATTTCTGCTGGAATGAGTACTGACAAAATTAACTATACATTTTTAATTAACTGTTTGTAAAATGATCTTTGGTCGTATCTTTGTTTTGGGAGGTAACATCATTTTAATGTTAGGCAGTTTAATAAATTTTCTTGGTTTCGGGTATTAATATGTTGTACAGTGTGTTTAAAAGCTAGTATTGGTTTAGAACATTCATAGCTTGATTGAATTATTTTATTTAGTTTTAAGGGTTTGCTTTGAACAACTGCTTTTTTGTTTATCTCAGGTGAGGAAGAGGATCGTTATGAAGTTTTATTACATTTTTATCGGTGAAAGATTGGGATTTCTCAGTGAAAGAATATTCATAATCACTAAATATTATTAACTAACACAAAAATAACTAACTGTGACGTTGAGTTATGACCTCAGTAAAGTGGTGCTGACGACGACGTCATCCACCGATAACGTTCGATAAAATGAATAATTTTGGTTAAAAACATGCACAAACTGATTTAAAATGTAATAAAAAGTTTATTTAACTGCTGTGTGCAATTTATAGGGAAATCCTTCACTCGATGGTAGACGTGTTTTGTTTTTTCACTCACTCGCATACGCTTGAAAAGAACAACACCTCTACCATCTCGTGAAAGATTTTCCTATAATCGATCCCAGCAGTTAAACAGTCTCTATATAACATAGACGTAACTTTCTGTAAAAAACACATCAGTTGGGAAGCTTTTTACTATTCAATACATTGACTATTCAATTAAAAAATTAGTACCAGACTTTCGAAATGTGAAATGGCAGTTTGACATTTAAGAAGCATAAGTTTATTAATTATCTGCATGTGAATTAATTTGTTTTCCTTTATCTTCATCGTCCAGCGATTTACCACACATTTGCCTGGAGACATTTTAACAGTAGTATGATTATGTTGTATTGAGCTGAGTTATTATTTAAGTAAATTACGTGTTAATTATGCGCCATTTACAAAACTTACATATGCGCAGAAAATTCCAGGATTGCTCTGTCAAAGAACTAAAAACAGTCTATAAATCATTTTAGACTTATTTTATTTTTAGAATTTTGTGATTCTTGGTTTCAAAAAACTCATTACTCAGTGAGTGATACAGACAGTCTTAATTTGTTTCTCACAGCAATTAAAAGGCTGATTCAGTTCTGAGAACACACTGAGTTGAATCATAATAGCATTACGTCATAATACCAGGGTGTTATGTCATACTACCAGAACGTGGTCATGATAGAAGCAACCAAATGAAATTATGAATGAAGCATTCTGATTGGTTCAGTGATAAAAATTGGAAACCAGGTAATTCAAAACTCATTACATTCTCAGAACACACTGAGGTTTTACTGGACATCGAGTAATGAGGTTCTTGAAACCCAGAAACACAACATTCTAATAATAAAATAATTCTAAAATGATGTTTAAACTGATTGTGCCATTTTGCAGCCCTGGAGGAGCAAGTGAGGGAGGAGAAAGCTTGTTTGCAGAAGGAGTTGAAGTCCTTCTGGCGTGACGTCACACCGATACTGCAGAAGCAGCCCCGGTTACACGACATCGCTCGTAAAGACTACGAGGTCAAGAATCTAGTTGTACCTGAAAATTTAGAAGACGCGGAACAGAAGGTTGGTTATATGCATATATTTACAGTTGCTTTGATGCAACTCAACGTGAAACTCTTGTATCTTGCATCACTTCCTTTATTTATATTATAGTTACAATAGTTTCGTTTTCATTCCTAGAAGAGTGCCTCAAGGTTGATTAGCATGGCTTAACTTGAGCTTCTCCTTAACCTCTTATCTAATATCTGACCTTATAGGTCTACCCTTGGTACAACATTTCAAAGGGATTGGTGATGATCTGGAAGAATTACGGGTGTCAATCCAAATTTGAATAAAGTTTCAGTTTCTGTACAATATGGATATGCACTAAGCTAGGCCCCGTATTCCATACAATTTGTATTTGGATGGACACCAATCTCTCTTCTGGATTGCCTCCAGCCCCTTTGACAATCCAGCAAAATGTATTAAATAACATAGGAAACAAGACAATATTGAAACATTCGAAGCAGATAATAACCATGCGTTTTGCTTTTGTCTTTAAGTCAGAGGGTAAGGGTTGGTTCTAAGAGTCAATAATTTGGTAGATATATTCAAACAAAATTCTTTATCAATATATCTTCCATGAAACAGCTGAATTGTTTTGACTGTAAATAATTTTAATTTTCTGTTTCCTGTTTTTCAGGCTCAATTTGGTGTGACCTTGTTTGAGGATATAGCGTGTATGATCTATGACTTGCTGGATGCCAAGAGACAATGGCAGAACTACCTGGAGAACCTGAAGCTGGTACAGGTGCCTGTGTTCAGTATGCCAACAGCCACAGTACCCGCCGGTGCAGGTGAGAAGCATTTGAGAAATGTGGATATTCCATATTTTCCTTCAGGCATGCCAAATCTTTGGATAAATTCTGGAATCTCCGGATTTTTAATTAAATCTACGGATATCTTGATTTAAGGCCTCAAAATCTGGATTTTTAATCATTATTAAGTAATATATAAGTATAAGTGCACAAAACAAGTCACATGCTAAAACTGCGAAAATATATTCTTTGCACGCTTTAAATCTTAAATTAAAAAAATATCAGGATATTGTGTTCAAAAGTTTTGGAATGCCTGTTCCTTATTTATGCCATTATTCTTTTTTAAGACTAAACTGCTTCTCATTTTAAAGATGTCTTAGTGAAAAAATAGTTTTGGGACTGTTTGCAGATAAACAAATAATCTATGCCATTTAAAGAAACTTTTATTTGTACTTATCTCTGCAGTTTGTTGTCGCCTATCCATTGTATTAGTGAATATTTTGAAAGTGTCTTCTGGCTTAGAAGATTTTAGCATTGAATATATGTATTATGCATCCAGTCTAAAGTCTGAAGGGAAAAGAACTGACAAAAACTCATCCTTCCATGTTTGCAGCATTTCTCTGTGAAATGGCACAACTCATTTAGTAATATATTACGCTTTCTGTAGACCAACAGTCTACTTTTGTATTACCTACTGGTATCTATCATTTTACATAAGTTTACAATATTAAATATTTATCATTGTATTACATTGGTAATCAATTTACATGTATATTACAGAGGGTGATAAATCTGGCCCAGTGTCTGGTGCCCCAACCCCTGCGGGTCAGCAACCCATGAGTATCCCCTCCCTGAACCTCGCGGAGCAGATAGAGATACCCCAGGTGGACATGCGGTATTACAATGATCTGATGAACTGTATTCCCCAGGAGAGTGCCAGTGTTTCCCTCATGATGCACTGTATGCTTGAGCAGGTATGCGGCCAGTGTTTTCCGTTATAAATGGTTTGTAGCTTCTTAAATGCTGCTTCTTGTAAATCTTCTAAAAATGTTTAAAAAATAATAATAAAGAATTTAACATTTAATAAAGCTTGTCTTTATATAAGGGGTCAACTAATTGTGCAACAAAAATATTTTTTCAGATTGAGGCCACACAAGAGAACCGAGAGCCCCCCAGTGAGCAGAAGCCTCCGAAGCGATCTGACGGTGTCAACAATGAGCTGGCCAACCATCTCAGTTCCCTAGCCTTCAAACTGGCTCTCACTGAGGAGGAACACAATGTAAGTCACCGGTGGGTGTGATGTTTACGAAGGAATGACAATTCGAGGGTTTGATGCAATACCATTGTAAGTAGAGAAAAAATACAACAGTGTTGCATTAAATCCTCAGATTGGCTTCCCTGAAAAGAGGATCAAGTGTTATGTAAAGAGAGAGCCAAACAGTTCACAAAAACTCTTTTACTTTGATTGGTCAATTTCTCATTGTACAATAAGGATGAAAATGGAATAAGTCGTTAATATATATATATACATAGTTGTGAATTTAGTTATGTTTGTTTGGAGGAGTACAAAAGAGTACTTTTAGGAGGATTGGAACATAGTTTTGAAGTCAAAATGTAAGGTTTTCATTTTGTAATGCAAGGGGAAAACAAGAGATCTAAAAAGTTGATCTCTGGAAAAAGAAGTTTTTTTTATCTTCTGAAACAAGACAGTGCATACTTTTGATATATCTAACATTAATCTTTCTTTTATCATACCAGGCCCTATCCCAGGTGTTGAGCCTTCCTGAGAGACCTCCAGAGGAGTTCAAACAACCCTTATTGATGAACTGCAAGGATGACATCACCCAGCGCACGCATCACCTCAAGCCCTTGTATGACTTTGATCCCGAGAAGACCGAGAACGAGATGCTGAAGAAACTGAAGATCAACACGTTGTTGCACCTGCCGCGCCCAACATCGTCAGTGGCGAGGGAGCGAGCCGCAAGACTGCAGGAGTTGATTCACTTCTGTGCCAACGATGGCATGTCACAATCTGGTATGTATAATTTAGGTGGATGTTATTAGTGTTTAAACTTATCTTTACAAATAATGACATCACTGCTATCAGTACACTTACTCCAGAATATGACTTTCGTGGGGTTTTCCGGGTCACATAATATAGGTAAAAACAACCTTTACTGTTATAATGGTCAGCATGTGCAACTCAGACAATAAAAGTAAGTCTTTCAGTACATTTGCTTTCAGTGATAATTTGACCAGCCATGTTTGTACCTACATGAAAACCACATTCAAACCAATGAGGGATATTATCTACTTATTTATAGTTGTTACACTGTTCAGTAAGACCAGTTTCTTAAAGACCAGTTTTAAAATGGGGTGTGCAATATAATCCATTTGTTAACCCTCGCAGCATAAACATTATATATGTATTTTCCAAGATTTTATTACCTAAGAATGTAACAGAATTCATATAATTAGTGAGATTAGTGATCTGAAATTACCTCCCTCCTGGCCTCATTATTTGACCCAGTATTTGATCTCCTTAAAGTTTTGCACTTTTTAAAATTATTTCTTGCCTAAAAGTGATATTTCAGACAGTCACTCATGTTCCTCATTATCCATGGAACTTATATTTCAGAGATTGACAGAGCCTTCAAACAGTTTGTGTTTGAGTCGATGGACCTGGCTAGCACGGACTCCAACGGCTTTATTATCACTCGAGACAGTGAGGGGCTCGTGCACTCAGCCATACCATGGGATGACCCCTATCCCTTTTTCAAAGGGATGATCCCACATCATGAGAAGGAGTCCGTCCGAATGAGCCCCCTCTCCGACGAAAGATCAGGTCAGTAGAGAACAGACTGTTACACAAATAATAAATATATATATATTATTTATTTTAATATTCAGAATTACTAATAGTAAAGTGTATATTTTGGTTGAAAAACTATTTAATGACTAAGTGAATGATTCTGTTAGTAAAATGTGTGATACGTGTAAAGATAGAAAAAACAAACATGAAGAGTGTAGCACGATACTTAAAACAAATTGTTTTAAAAGAAGAAACAATATCTCCATATAGTATCAAAAACTTTCACTGCATAGTGCTGTAATAATTAAATCTGAAAATTAAATCCCCTTAAAAGCTCTTCAGCTACTGAGATAAGAAAAGCTAATTTGCTTCCCAGAAGTTGGAAATGACAACTCTGTAGTTACTGTTGGAAGTAAATCATGTTATCAAACTGGGCTGTAGAGTATTTATCCAAATTTAACATGTTTGACTGTATTTGTATATATTTAATTCCACCGCCCAGTACTACCCTGTTATAAACATGTTACTGTTTACCAAGTTTCACTCACATTTGTGTGTTTTAATCATTTTCCAACATTCAGGAAAAAATAAGAGAGGTACACCTTGCATATAACATTCTCGAGTAGCTTAACAATTATTGTATATGATTTTTCAACACAATGATGCCTTAATAGTTGAAAGGTGTTCAAAATTATCATACACTTCCAGGGGTGAACGCGAAACTATTGTAACTATGTGTTATTAAAGAACCAGATACAATAGTGTCACAGTTGAGCTCTGGCTTTGAATTCACCAACCATTCTTGAGAATATTCTTAGACTTAAGCCTTAGTACGCAAATTTCAATCACAAATATCTCTATAAGTGTAAGGGATAAACGTTCATAACGAGAACTATGTTTAAATATGATACGAGGGTCATTCAAAAAGTTCTGTCACTAACGCGTTTTAACAATTATGTGCTCGTTGTGAGTGTTGATGTTTGATACCAAATGAACGAGAGTTTCAATACCATTCCATTGATGGTAAAATGAATGCTGTATCTTTTGTGTGACGAAAGTTATGGAACATTTGATACACATCACTTATACACACTGAGGCATTTTCGTTCTGAGTTTTTTTCAGGTTTGTTAACTGTTACTTTTTTAAATGCCTGTTTTTCTTTAAGTACTTGTCGAAGGCCTTTGAAATTTCTCGTACATTACCAGTTATATCTGTGCATTACAAGATTCAGAATTTAAGCATGGTAGATGAAAAGGCATTGTCTTAGAAAGTAACATTTTAAGCTAACGTGTAAAATTAATTTAATGATAAATGGACATTAAATGGAAGGGCAATCTTCTGAAATAGCGTTTTTGGATGATCAATATTTTCTCTAAACATTGTACAAAATTCTACAATAATGTGTTGAATATCAAATTTAAACACTGAAGGACTATGATTTGTAAACAAATATGAAAACATATTAATACTATGAGAATAATTACGACATTTAAAAGATATTATAACATTTCCGTAAACAAAATTAAGAAAATCAGTGTTATTTCTGCTAAAATTAAGGGATATGCATTCACTCATATCTGGTTTGCAGCAAGACCTTTCGAATTCTCAACAATCATTTTCAGGGATTATGGATGAATAACAACAGATGGCGTACAAGAAAATTTAAAAGCATACACTTATTCAAATACTTTTTACAACGTTTTGTAACAAGACTTTTCAGAGATGCCAGTATCCAAAAGGTGTGGTAGGGGGAGGTAATTCAGGGGTATAAATAACCTGAAATTTTTCATTTTTGTTGTGGAATTTAAGACAGCGAACCCAGTAGTACTATAAATACATTACTTTATCTCAGTGTAATATCCAGTTCAAAGGATATATGCCTAGTGACAGAACTTTTTGAAACACCCTCGTACATGTTAATAAATAGCAGCTTTTTATGATTGTTTATCTTTGAAGGATATGGAAATATTTCTGAACTTAATTTGAGCACTTCTGCTCAAGTCCAAGACCATTCTGAAGAATGGTTGGTAAGAATGGTTGGTGAATTTCAGCCTGGATATGTATGACAATCTAGTTCATTTAGAGATATTTAAATTGTGTCCAATTCATTTTCACCAATTTTCTGCATTATTTTTTTTTCTTCAGTAATACTGGTATCCCAGTTCAGCATGTTTTTGTTCTTTAATTCATCTCTCACAATGTTTGTAAAAAAAAAAGTTTAAGAATCTCTGGCATGCTAATAAGTTGTCACATTCAACAGTTAAAAAATATGAAACTTTTGAAAACTACAACTTGAACAACCTGAAGCCTGTTTTTAACTAACATATAAATAAATGGATTAATAAAAAGAATATCCTTGAACTGAGTTTCGCTATTAAGAAAGTTGGTGATCCTGGTTTTCCTCCCTACTGCACATTTCCCAATAATGCACATGCACACAACTGCCCTATCTGTCTGCACTTTGTTGTGCATGTTGTTTTGCATGTTGTTATGCATGTTGTTATGCATGTTCTGTCTGTCTGTTGTTATGCATGTTCTGTATGTTTGTTGTTATGCATGTTTTGTTTGTTTGTTGTTATGCATGTTCTGTCTGTCTGTTGTTATGCCTGTTCTGTATGTTTGTTGTTACGCATGTTCTGTCTGTTTGTTGTTACGCATGTTTTGTCTGTTTGTTGTTATGCATGTTCTGTCTGTCTGTTGTTATGCCTGTTTTGTCTGTTTGTTGTTATGCATGTTCTGTATGTCTGTTGTTATGCATGTTTTGTTTGTTTGTTGTTATGCATGTTCTGTCTGTCTGTTGTTATGCCTGTTCTGTATGTTTGTTGTTACGCATGTTCTGTCTGTTTGTTGTTACGCATGTTTTGTCTGTTTGTTGTTATGCATGTTCTGTCTGTCTGTTGTTATGCATGTTTTGTCTGTTTGTTGTTATGCATGTTCTGTCTGTCTGTTGTTATGCATGTTTTGTCTGTTTGTTGTTATGCATGTTCTGTCTGTCTGTTGTTATGCATGTTCTGTCTGTCTGTTGTTATGCATGTTCTGTCTGTTTGTTGTTACGCATGTTTTGTCTGTTTGTTGTTATGCATGTTCTGTATGTTTGTTGTTATCCATGTTCTGTCTGTCTGTTGTTATGCATGTTTTGTCTGTTTGTTGTTATGCATGTTCTGTCTGTCTGTTGTTATGCATGTTCTGTCTGTCTGTTGTTATGCATGTTCTGTCTGTTTGTTGTTACGCATGTTTTGTCTGTTTGTTGTTATGCATGTTCTGTATGTTTGTTGTTATCCATGTTCTGTCTGTCTGTTGTTATGCATGTTTTGTCTGTTTGTTGTTATGCATGTTCTGTATGTTTGTTGTTATCCATGTTCTGTCTGTTTGTTGTTATTAATGTTCTGTATATATGCTGTGAATGTTTTGTCCCCATGTTCTATCTGCATGTTATGTCTATTTATTGAACATTTTCTGTCTTTATGTTCTGTCTATATGTGTTGTGCATGTTCTGTCTCCATGTTATGGCTTTATGTTCTGTCTATATGTGTTGTGCTTGTTCTGTCTATGTTCTGTCTATATGGGTTGGGCATGTTCTGTCTATGTTCTGTCTATATGAGTTGTGCATGTTCTGTCTATGTTCTGTCTATATGGGTTGTGCATGTTCTGTCTCCATGTTATGGCTTTATGTTCTGTCTATATGGGTTGTGCATGTTCTGTCTATGTTCTGTCTATACGGGTTGTGCATGTTCTGTCTCCATGTTATGTCTTTATGTCTGTCTATACATGTTCTGCATGTTCTGTCTTTATGTTCAGTCTATATGTGTTATATTATGTTCTGTCTATTGGATGTGTATGTTCTGTCTATTTGTGCTGTGTTCTGTCTTATATTCAGGCTATTTCTTGTGCATGCTTTGTCCATATGTGTTGTATATGATCTAACAGGGCACGAAAAAATTCCACTTGTCAGCTCGCCATGATGAGTGCTCATTGATGCAGGACGAGTAGAAATTCAGATAAATTCTTTAACAATTTATTAATTTGACCATTCAAATATTACAAATTTTCGTGCCCTGATTCTATCTATTTCATGTGCATGTTCTGTCTATTTATGTGTTGTGCATGTTCTGTCTTTATGTTCTGTCTATATGTGTTGTGCATGTTCTGTCTTTATGTTCTGTCTGTATGTGTTATGCATGTTCTGTCTATATGTGATGTGCATGTTTGTCTATATGTGTTGTGCATGTTCTGTCTTTATGTTCTGTCTGTATGTGTTGTGCATGTTCTGTCTATATGTGATGTGCATGTTTGCCTATATGTGTTGTACATGTTCAGTCTATTTGATATGCATGTTCTGGTTATTTTTGTTGTGTATTTAATGCAAATTCTGTGTTATTAGGCATGTTTTGTGCATGTTCTGTCTTTATTTTCTGTCAATATGTTGTTTATATAATGCATGTTCTGTCTATATATGCGTTGTGCATGTTCTGTCTATGTTCTGTCTATATATGCATTGTGCATGTTCAGTCTTTATGTTCTGTATATGTTGTTATAAATGCTCTGTATAATTATTTGATGTATTTTCTGTAAGTATATTTTATGCATATTCTGTGTTTAGGCATGTACTGTCAATATGTATTTTATGCATTTTCTGTCTAACATATATTGTCGTGTTTTCTGTCTATACAGTTCATGCACATTGTATCTTTGTTATTAGGCATGTTCTGTCTGTATGTATTTTATGCATGTTCTGTATGTATGTATTTTATGCATGTTCTGTCTGTATGTATTTTATGCATGTTCTGTCTGTATGTATTTTGTGCATGTTCTGTCTGTATGTATTTTGTGCATGTTCTGTCTGTATGTATTTTGTGCATGTTTCGTATTCAAATTTATTGGCATTATTCAAACCAGTTTTGACTATTGTTGCACGACAGTAAATAAAATCTTCAATTTGTAATTTGATAATTTAATTTCTAACTGCTAGTAAACTGACAATACAGTCAAACCTGTATTAAGAGACCCCTAAATGGAAGAGAAAAAAATCGTCTCATAAGATTCTTAATACAGGTGCATTTTAATAAAACAAGAAAACAATGAAATTTGTAACTGAAATGGTGGTCTCTTATTAACCAAGATGTCTCTTGAATATGGTTGCCTGTACTGCAAATGGCCGCAATTAATTGATGTTTACTGATGATACAAAAATCAGTTGTTTGTTCACTTAATAACTACATTTTAAATCGAGGATTGTTTTTTTCCTTCTCTGAATGTTGTACAAGTTGGTATATAGCCATTTGCTGTATATTTAGTCTACTAGAGATACCTGTCAACATTCTTATTTATTATTTATTGTTTATTTTACTTGTCTCTTTTAAATGTATTTTCTTTCTTTTCTGATATGTACACAGATGTATTATTGTCCAAACCTTAATTCTAGCATTTGTATGTGTACAAAATGATATACTTCCTTATATCACACCTGTGTAACCCTGACCAACCTTCTGTTCTACTATATAATTATTATACAATAAAAATTCCATGTGTAACTAAATTTGTATCACATATGGGGCATTAAGTACAAAACATCTCCATGTTTTTGTTGTACTGTAATCCCATTCTGGTACTAGATTCCCAAAAATTCAAAAACATTTCCGATATGACAGGTGTGAAATTTAAAGGTCATTTTACTATGTTCATTACAGTAATCGGTTGGATTTGTATTAAGCAGAGAGATTCCATGTTTGGACAAGGTGATGGGGTTTGTTCTTCCCACATCCAAATATGGGTTCTTTTTGAGAAAACTTGGCCAAATGAATTCAGTATTGCACTGTAAAATGACCTTCAAATTACTAAAATTGTTTCAATTCAGTCATCTATACATCCACTACGAGAGAACTTTTTCAGAATTTCTGAAAACGAAATACTTAAAAAGACTTTTTTTTTATGTCAACTTATATATTTAAAGCAGAAAGAGATTCCTAGCCGAGTAAATTCCAGGTTAATCATGTACCACTGTTTGTATTGACAGGGGCGGAGTCAGAGATGTTTAATTCTATAACGAGTGGCTCGCCCACTTCTGCCTCAGAAATAGGTGAAGCCCCACCCCCTCTTACCCCTCCCCCTGCACCTAGACCTGAACCCGAACAAACTAAAACTAAATCCAAGAAACAGCGACCAGATTCAGATGGAAGTGGAAAGAAAAAGGGGAAGAAAAAAGAGAAGGGAAAACGTAAATGTTTGGAAATTAATGAATTTGTGCTAGACTAGAAACAAGTTAATATATAGTCTCATTCATACCATGGCATGCACCCATATAGCTGCCGAGCAATGCTTCAACAAATTGTCCCTCAAAAGTTGGTATATATGGAGTTAAATTGTCTGTACTTTTAATTTTGAGAATATTGTTTAATGCATCTATATAAAGCACTTAATACGGCCAAACCAATGGTCAAACATCATTCCATTTGAGCCGTCTTCATTATTTATTTGACATCAGTTTGTTTACACATTACTATGATGTCATCCAATGAAATGTCATGTTTTATCTATCATCCAATCAGAATGATTGTTTTATCTGAACCTTTTTTATTTTACCATAGTGTATACATATGTGTACGTTGCCAATTTTAATGGCTCAGCCAATAAGAAGGCAGAAAATAACTTAAGTGCAATATAATGATAGCTAATGCTACACATTTCTAAAATGGATATTGGTTAAATTAGAGATTTCATCATATGTTTTCTATTAAAATAGATATTTCAGGTTTGACTTTCACTTTTAAAAACGCTTGTCTTTCAAACCTTTTTAAATAGAAGCATGTTTTGTTTAAAGTTTGCTACAAAAAGCATTTGTACCGACATCGAGTAGACCAGATCTTGGAAAATAGATTTTACTGCTGATCCTAACCCCTATAAGAAAAAAGTCAAGAAAAAATGGGGTTTATGATAAAGGTGACTAAATGAGTCAGCTATAAAAACCTTGACCAGACATATGGGAATATTGAGCTCAAGAGTTTATAGCAGCGTGTCATCAAAATAAAACATTAACTGTTAGAGTATCTGAATAAAGTACTTCTGGTTGAATGAGACTATAATAACTGTAATAATTAGGCATGCTCGAAGACTGGCAAATAGAAGCAGCTAACCGGCTCGGGGAAACCGACTGTCAACTAACAAAGCGTTATTTTGAAGTGTACCTATAAATACAAGTATCACTCACCCACAGCTTTCCTAAAATATTATTGTTTTTGTTTTGGTTGGTTTTAGATTTGCTAACAGTCAATTTGAATTTGAAGTTTGCTGATAATTCCCAGTGCTTTCCTAAACATTTTAATACTAGGTTTGAGATTAGTTTTACAGTACAATGCTAACCTTTTTTTCCGTTTCAGCATGAGTAAATATGTAGGCACAGTTTTAATTCTTAAAGGGAATACATCAGGATTTGTATTGTTTTTCGAATACCATTATTTCAAATACATTATGGTTCAAATACATTATTCCTGTATTTAATTTACACTGAAAATATAAAATAAACTACCTGAAGAAGGTATTTACTCATTGTGGTTATGCATCAGCGATAGCTATTTTAAACTTGGCAGTAAAATAAATCGCAATGTATTGCAAAGCAAGTGTAATATGTAGATATCACCAATTTGCTCTGCGTGAAATCTGTTAATAATTTGAGAATTTCTTTATGGATTGATCAGATTTGTTGCAATTATAATTATTAATTATTGCGTTGTATTATAGAAAACTGTTAATTGTCCATCTATATATATCTTTGAACCATTTCTCATTTTTAATTGCTCATTTCATAGCTTTTTTTATTTAAGAAAAATTAGCCCCAAAGCCTGATGTTTCCCCTTTAATAGAGTATTGTATTTTAGCCTGATATAAGACATGTATACATAACTTGCTAGTGATTTTAGATGATATGTCATAACTGTTTCCAAGGCAACTTGCCTGTTACCAAGGTGACTCGCCTGTTACCAAGGCAACTCACCTGTTACCAAAGCAACTTGCCTGTTACCAAGTTGGTTCGCCTGTTACCTAGGCGCCTCGCCTAAGAATCTTTGCATTTGGCAATAATTGTTATATTTCTGTGTCATCATTTTCAGACAGTTTTATTTAGAGCGAACAGTTTTGTAATTTGTTGTTATTTGTTCCTATTTTTTATCTAAATTACAGGGCGCAAGAATCTTATGATAGCGTTTGTCATAAATGTTGTTAATAAATACCGCTCCATATGTACAGTTCAAAATTGCAAAACTGTTGATTTTCGATAAGGCGGTAAGGAGCAACATGGATAACTAGGACCATTTGTAAAATATAACATGACATTCTTCACATGTTTACTGATTCTCAGTAGACTCTCTAACATATAATGTATATATCATATTAATATATAATCGGAATTTGGTCTGAATCATGGATTTTCTGTGTAGTTCAAAGATAGTAGGTCAACTTAAAATTATCTTGAATATTACAGTTTATCTATTCATACTCTATAATAAGGCTTTTACATTTATTTATTTTTTATGTACAGTGATTTAAACAATTAACTTGATATCCATTTAATAATATAATTAACTTTTGTATTCCTAAGGTGTTATATGAAGTATATCATATATTTGCTCTAAAGATATATTTTG
Source organism: Cyrtodaria siliqua (assembly GCA_037043455.1). Classification (NCBI taxonomy): domain Eukaryota; kingdom Metazoa; phylum Mollusca; class Bivalvia; order Adapedonta; family Hiatellidae; genus Cyrtodaria; species Cyrtodaria siliqua. The sequence goes on from JAWPHD010009206.1 coordinate 71,488, forward strand.
ATATATTTTTACCATGTATAAAGTCAAATACCAGAAAAAAAAGGAAAAAAAAATGTTTATCAAAATAGCATGAATATTGGAAAATAATCAAAATGTACTCATATTCACTAAGATGATGTTTTGGTTTTGGCAAATTTCTCATCATTAGTAATTATGTTTGTCCTCGGTGTTTGAATTAATGTGTTGTTTTGTTTATTTATTTTCCTAGTCAAATTCCCAGCGGAGTATGATAAGACAGAAGGTTACCATGGTTACTAGATACACTCTGAAATTACCTAGCTTTAGCTAGAATAGCTACTTGTATGCTCAAGTCACTCTATCCGCCATTTAAAATGGCTTGGTATTGGCAGTGGACGAGTAAGGTTGCATGGACATGTGGCAATTTTGTAATTCCTTTTTAAAGTTTGTGTTTTTTTTTCAACATAACTTGCATACGATCATTGTAAATAATTATTTGAATAGTTCAAAGAAAATTGTTTTTCATTGATTGTTTTTTACCAATAATATGTTTCAGCCAATGGTAGAATAACAAAGACAAATTGAAAGCACCTCATTTTATTTAAATATATGCAAGCATGTTTAAAGTCAAAATGGTACTGCAGAGATTAATATTTTGGGTGTTAATTTTAATCTTGATACTAAAAACATTGTCACGTGTCCATTAAATTAAGGCTGAAGCAATGACCACTTGCATTTCCATTCAATGATTAACTATAGCAAAGTGCGTCATATATTGTTAAAATTCACTAAATAAATAAGGACTTTAGAGTGAATATCACAACCAGTGTTTAGAATGCAGAACTGATATGACATGTTTTTTCTGTTACATTTTTTATCTACATTGTCTTACAGTCTAAAATTGCTAAACCATTGATGACTGACTTTTATTTTTGGCAATAACAATACTGCCCCATAATTGTTTCAAATTTAATTTGCTTGAGAAAATAATGGTAATATAAAGCTATTTAGACCAATACCTCGCTATAAAATATGGATCGAGTGCCTGAGCCAAGACCAAACCCCCGTATAGACAATAATTACGCATGTGTACCCTTCTAGACAGTATCATTACTTAGTTAGCCTAATAGATTGGGCGTCAAAGCAGCTTTTTTAATATTCGGACGTTCAATGTTGCTGCTCCTGAGTTCGACAAATAAGGATAAAATATAAAAAAGAGCCTGTAGAGTAGATTTAACTCACTATAAGGTTTTGTGCATGAATCAAAAAACATGACACATGTTTTTGATAAAATATGTCGTTCAAACGAAGCTTTACATTCTCTAAAAACAAGTTCTCATCACACCACTTTAGTACTAATCAGACAATATATAATATAGTATTTAATTTTTTAGTTAATTTCTTTTTGTCTATATTTCATAGCCTTCATTTCCTAGCCTCTCATCTCAATCATATTCATTTCCTAGCCTAAACATTTGTCTTCATTTCCTGGCCAAACACTGCCCTTCAGACTTTCCAAGCCAAAACACTGGTCTTCATTTCCTAGCCAAAACACTGGTCTTCATTTCCTAGCCAAAACACTGAGCTTCATTTTCAATCCAAAACACTGGCCTTCATTTCCTAGTCAAAATGTGTCTTCAATTCCAAACCAAAACACTGGTTCCTATTTGCTAGCCAAGCTACTGTCTTCATTTCCTAGCCAAAACACTAAGCTTCATTTTCAAGCCAAAAACAATGGTCTTCATTTCCTAGTCAAAACACTGGGCTTCATTTCCTAGCCAAAACAGTGGTCTCCATTTCCTAGCCAAAACACTGGTCTTCTTTTCCTAGCCAAAACACTGGTCTTCATTTCCTAGCCAAACAATGGTCTCCATTTCCTAGCCAAAACACTGGTCTTCATTTCCTAGCCAAAACACCGGTCTTCATGTCCTAGCCAAAACACTGGGCTTCATGTCTTAAATAAAAAACTGGTCTTCATTTCCTTGCCAAAACACTGGTCTTCATTTCCTAGTCAAAACACTGGTCTTCATTTCCTAGCCAAAACAATGATCTCCATTTCCTAGCCAAAACACTGGTCTTCATTTCCTATCCAAAACATTGGGCTTCATGTCTTAACTAAAACACTTGTCTTCATTTCCTTGCCAAAACACTGGTCTTCATTTCCTAGCCAAAACAATGGGCTTAATTACCTAGCCAAAACACTGGACTTCGTTTCCTAGCCTAAACACTGGGCTTCATTTCCTAGCCAGAACTGGGCTTCATTTTCAAGCGGAAACACTGGTATTCATTTCCTAGCCAAAACACTGAGCTTTGTTTCCTAGCCAAAATACTGGTCTTCATTTCCTAGCCAAAACACCTGTCTTCATTTCCTAGCCAAAACACTGGTCTTTGTTTCCTAGCCAAAACACTGGGCTTCATGTCTTAACCAAAACACTGGTCTTCATTACCTTGCCAAAACACTGAGCTTTGTTTCCTAGCCAAAACACTGAGCTTCAACACTGAGCTTCATTTCCTAGCCAAAACAATGGTATTCATTTCCTAGCCAAAACAATGGTCTTCATTTCCTAGCCAAAACACTGGTCTTCATTTCATAAAGAGCCAATATTGTTATTCTATTGCCAATATGTTGGACTAAATTTCATATCTTACATCTTTATCTTGAAGCTCTAGTTATTATCGGTAATTTCTGTCTTCTAATACTTACCAATATCTGTCTTTGTTTCATAGCTACCCTTCACATCTGTCTTCATATATCCAATAGGCTTCATATACAAAGACATGCAAAACTATAGACATATATTGTGTTCTTAATATTAATAAAGAAGTGCCAAAAATTGGTTTTTAATGCTAGCTGTTTGATTAGTGAATGGTTCCATCTTCTTATTGTTAGTAATTATGTTGGATATAAAGCATACCAAGTTAACAGTTTATCTGGCAGTGTTTTTGATAGTAGTATAAACATTTTATTAACAGAAGAACTAGTAAAACAGATTATTTTTGTGTGTGGATATTATGCAGAATGTTTAAGCTGACTGTCATTCTTACAAGTGTGCTGTTCTTACAAATCAGACTCTCCTTTATATTTCCTTAATCTCTGTCAAATTCATGAATAGAATACATTTAATTCACGGCTATTTTCTTTATTATGCTTAGAACAAAATATGTATATTTGACAATTTCCACACAGACGTCATCGTTTATTTCAGGTGCACAGTCCCCAGCCCTATCGGAGGAAAGGAAGGCCCCTACGCCTGAGGCTGTGAAGGAGATAGATTCCCGTTCAGCGTCTGCCGACAGCAGGAAAGGTATATTGCGTCCATCATCCAGGAGCAGCACCCCAGACAAGTATGGCAGACGGTCTCGCAGTCCCTCAGGTGTGTACTGAAATATAGTCAATCTAGGTGCATCATTGTCCATCTGCAACAGCGTCTTAGAAATTAACTTTGTCTCACCTGTTGTCCTCTCAGCACGATTTTCATTCTCAGTTTTAAATACAATATTAAAAACTATTCCTAAGATTTTGACCACATGTAGAGCTAGACAGGTTGAGAAATAACAATATTTAAACATGAAATCAAAAAAATTAATTTTGTTGAGTAAAAATAATTTACATAGGGTGCTTATAGGGACGACTATGGTAATATACTCCTCCAGATAATTTAAGGACCGCAAAATAGAACAGTAGTAATTACTTTATCTTTATTATTATGGATTTCATATTCATATAAATAGTTAATATATGTGTGTAACGTACCAATTGTACAATAATACAACTATATAATAACTAAACTTAAACATTGTGAAAAGAGAGTAAATCGTTCAATAACAGCACTTTAAAAAATGACACAAATCAAAGCAGGGTCCTTAAATTTGAGGAGTATATGTCTTGTTGGTATAGGACCTCAGGGAAATGTCTTGTGAAGTGGTAGTCTGTAACGAACACTTCAAATAATACTGCATGCATTAACAGTGTGTCCAGTTTAATATTTCCACGCTAATAGTCACTTTTATTTAAAAGTAACATGCAGTAGGAATAACGTAGCTCTTTTTTAATAAATCAAATGATCATAGAGTAGTTGAACTTCAGTCTGCCTTCTCTAGAAGAAGAAACAAGGGTTCAGTCTTGAGTTTGGCTCATCACTAAATTTTATTAAGGGTACTGTCCCCTTTTGTGTAATCCCATTGAGATTGCTTTTGAAAGAGATAAAAATTAGAACTCAAATACTTTTGAAATTTTTTTGCATGTAACTTTCAGTTTAATATTTTAACACATTTATCTAGGCAATGCTGCCCTTGAATTATAAATATGTACTTGATAAATATGTGAATTAGTTGATACATACATGACCTGGAGCATGACATAAGCTGAGTATGGATCAATACACACTTTTATCTAGATTGTATTTATTATTCAAGTATAGCACTCTGTAGTTAAAAGTGTAAACATATTAAACTGCAAGTGACGTGTAAAAAGATTCAGGATTATTTGAGTTCTATTTTTTTTTCTTTTTGTTAATACACTTTCAATGGGATTCCACAAAAGGGGACACACTTTCAATGGGATTCCACAAAAGGGGAAATACTTCTTAAAAGACAAGTATGTATGAATGTGTGTATGGCAGTAAATGGAATGTTTCTGGTCCATATATTGCAGCCAGAGGAAAGCATGGGAGATCCTCTTGTGTGTCAGGTAGTTATATATGATTGACCTAATGATGTGTATTTTGATTAAACTATAGTTGAAGTTAGGGTTAACCATAGCTGAGGTTTGGATTAAACTATAGCAGAAGGTAATTAGATTAAACCATAGCTGCAGTTTAGATTAAACTGTAGCTGAAGTTACGGTTGGTTATAGCTGAAGTGTTAATTACACTGTTGGTATGTGCTTAACTATAACTGAGTTTTGGATTCAACTATAGCTGGGATTTGGATTAAACTATAGCTGGGATTTGGATTGAACTATAGCTGGGATTTGGATTGAACTATAGCTGGGATTTGGATTAAACTATAGCTGGGATTTGGATTGAACTATAGCTGGGATTTGGATTAAACTATAGCTGGGATTTGGATTGAACTATAGCTGGGATTTGGATTGAACTATAGCTGGGATTTGGATTAAACTATAGCTGGGATTTGGATTGAACTATAGCTGGGATTTGGATTGAACTATAGCTGGGATTGAAGTTAGACTATAGTTTAGGTCATACTAGGAGTACTGTTTGCAATAGGTGTCACATGTATTCACATTACCACCTCCTTTTAAAGCAAGTTGTGTTGTGGGTGATATGAGCATGTTGAAGGTGTCTTTCTTTAAACTGCATTGGGTGTTTTTTTTAATATATGTCATGCCTCGTCCCCCGAGTGTAACTTAGAATTTGACTGGTTGTGTAACCTAGAGTTTGACTGGTTGTGTACCCTAGAGTTTATCTGTTTGTGTAACCTATGGTTTAACTGTTTGTATTACCTAGCACTTTGACTAGTTGCGTAACCTAAAGTTTGACTGGTTGTGTAGCTTAGAGTTTGACTGGTTGTATTACCTAAAATTTGACTGGCCCAACTTATTTAACTAGAGTTTGATTGATTGTGTAACGTAGATTTTGACTGGTTGCATAACCTAAAGTTTGACTGGTTGTGTAACCTAGAGTTTGACTGGTTGTGTAACCTAGAGTTTGATTGATTGTGTAACGTAGAGTTTGACTGGTTGCATAACCTAAAGTTTGACTGGTTGTGTAAATTAGAGTTTGACTGAGAACTTGATTCTTGAAAAAGCATGAATGAGTTCTGGTCCCCTTAATGAGATATTCCCTTTTGATCACTTTAATCCCTTTATTGTTGTTGCTATTTTAGGACATTCATGAACTAAATGATATTTTCCTTGTTTTAAAGTGGACTAGTTATAGTTATGAGTGTTTTTGAGGACTTACCTACAGTTATGGACTAAACCAGATTGTCACAACTTAATGGACTAAATAGATTTTCATTTTATTGACTAAAATACTTTTTCAATGCTTTTGTTGACTAAACTATGTTTTTGAATATAGTCCAGTTTAATAAGTACGAAAGTTATGTTCCCTTAAAAGCTTTTGAGATAAGAAAAGCGTAATTTGCTCCCGTGATGTTGGCTATTGTTTGAGGTAACCTACATGTTCAATACATTGACTTGACTCAAATTTCAGTAATATTTACTGGTATTGATGGAGATGTCATAAATGGGACCCCACAATGTATGACCTTGCATAGTTATCTGGTTATTGTTCATTTGTAGTTCTACTGGCCAATGGCCTAGTGGGCTGATGTGTTGGTGTGTTGTCCGTCGTTAGCTAATTGTTTAAGAAAACAGTTTCTGATTTTCACCTCATTTTATTTGAAAGTTTGTATCTATATAATTTTTGGCAAGTTTGACAATGAGTAAAATCAATGCATGTATTACAGAGTTATTGCACTTGGTTCTATGCAATAAAGGGAATATTAATTTGCGAACATGACTCGTATCCCACTTTGGATAATGAAGTGAACTTAATGTGTGTATTTTATCATCAAAGTGTGTCAGGCACCAATTTTGGGGTCACATGTTCAATGACGCAGGTTGTCAGGGGCGTTCCTGTGGCTAATTTAGGTATCGACCATCGAGTTTTGGATTCACAAATGTGCCTAACCCCCCTGTACCTTCAGTTTTTATTGCATTTTTCGCATTTTAAGCCTTTTTTATTTGTTTGCTTCTTTAATAGCCTTTACGCACATGCGTCAGTGTGTATGCCCAGGTACGCACCTGGTTGTTTGGTTCCTAACTCCTAAATGGCTCATAGGACAACACTCTATGTGCTTATATGTATTCTCAGTAAACAGTGTCGGCAACAATTTTGGGGGCGCATGTTTAAGGTCAAGGTCATGCAATGTTCATGTCAATTCCATGACATCTGCTTGAGCTGATGAAATAACTTGATTTTTTGTTATATATAATCAATAGATGGCGTCTCGCACTCTAATTTACAAGTTATGACATTTTTATGTCCAGTGCACCCAGAGATGGAGAACACATTCCGGCAAGTTTGCTTGTCAAGGATATTAGACAAAAAATAAATTCTTCTCTGATTTTGCTTTTCAGACGAATGATTCTTAGTAATATGTTCAGAGTCACTGACTCTATTGTTATTAGAGCCATGTTAGCCAGTAGAGTATCCCCCGCCCTCTTGGACCTCTTGTTATTTTTGTTATTCATTGTTTATGCTGTGTATATATATCTGTTTTTTTCGTTTACGAGAGGTGTTCATATTATAACGTAACACATTCAGTACAATACGTTTGTTGGAACTGTGATCAGTATAATAAAAAACTTCATTATGGCAACACCATTAAGCGATGGGAAATCTTATATTAGCAGTGTTTTATAATGGATATTTCGACAATAAACAATGTTTAACAACATTTTTTACTGGAAAATGTGATAACCTGTTTAAAATTACCTATTGAATGTTTTAACAAGTTTTTAAGCCGAAATTAAGGTTTCATTGCATAGCCAACCCCGTTTTCCCTTCTTGGGAATACTCGGACCACGTAATGTTAAAAAAAATGCTGTGTTCATAAAGTGCGTGAAGCCCCATGCCTGTTTCACGGTAGTGATCAAAACATGGTGTTCCATCAAGACAGTGCATCAACTCACATGGCAAAGAAGACGTTATAATTCTTGAACTCTATGAAAGTTAAGTTCATCACTTTACAAGAGTTATATGTAGATGTAGATATTGCAATAAAATATGGCTTCATATGAAAAGAATTCTCAGAAAGTGTTACGTTTTAAGTTAAACACCTCTTGTATTTTGCTTTCCATTCGTATTTTCAGAAGAAAACAGTTTACTTGCCGTATTGTGTTTTGTTACGGGTTGTTTTGTTGAAATATTAACAAAGTGTCATTTTCAGTACATTCATAGACTTAACTCAATTTTCAGTACATTTTGTGGATCAAGATGATAAGATATCAGGTACCCCCACTATGTCCTTTGCACCATTTATACAACCTTTGCATTATTCTAGTCTGTATTCAGCATATATGTTTGCTTCCTTGAAATGATAAACCTATTTACATTCATAGATAGAAATGATAAATCTATTTACGTTCATAGATAGAAATGATAAACCTATTTACATTCATAGATAGAAATGATAAACCTATTTACATTCATAGATAGAAATACTTTTGTAGGAATTTTTATCCCACACCTTATAAACATATACACTAATTTTGTGGTAGTATTTAAAAAAAAAAAAAGTATTTTTTAGAAAATGTATTGAAGTAGATGTCAGGCCTATGATCTGTCTTTATTTATATCTTTAATTGCTTTCCACTAACAATAATAATTAGCAATCATTTCATTAATATTTATTTGTCTCCTCTCTGCATACTGAGTTTTATCTTTATATATTTACATTAATTTGTAATTACTACTTAATTTCTTCATCTTTCGTCAGTTTTTGCGCACAATATGACCTATTTATGTGTCGACATGCCATAAAACACCATTCATTCCTTGCCTACTGCATATGAACTGCTTCAAAAATGCTTTTACTTTTTTCAACTTTTTAGACATCTGAGGGATGTTATTGTTAAGATAAAAGCCCATGAAAGATTACAGATCTATTTATACGTATACCTTACAAAAGCTATCCTTATTCTGTCATGAAATGATAAATAGTTTAAAAAAAAAAAAATTATCATGAGGAATGTATCTTTTACATATATAATATATAATAAATTCTGCGTTCTTCTGTGCTTTCTATTCAGATTTATCAAGTATATCCAGACTGTGTTATACTGCATGTGTTTCTTCTGTTCATTTTGTTCTGATGTATCACTTGCCCCTTAACGCTGTAGGTTCGATCCCTCTGGGGCCTAGGAATCTTTATGTAAGGAAGCTATCCAGCTGGCTTGCGGAACGTCGGTGTTTCTACTCAGGTGCCCGCCTGTGCACAAAAATTGCCCGGAGGGGCACCTAGGTTCTTCCTTCACCAATGGAAGCTGGAAAGTTGCCATATGACCTTAGCTGTTGTTGCGACTATAAAATCCAATTCAATTCAATTGTTCTCATTTATTTATTATAATAATCAACATAATGCAGATACTATACAGAGTATAAAGTTACTAAGCTGTCTTTTGTCAAACCAGTTTAATATTTCTACAAACATTATACAATAAATAGAAAACCAGGAATTTTTAAAGATTTAAAAAAAAATTGCCCCCTCCCCCTATTAAAAAAACACAAAAACAAAACCTTTTAGGATAATTAGGTTTGTGGATTCTAATGCATTTTCTCCCATTTTATGAGGTGGGAAGTCACTGTTTAACATTAAAACCCATGAATTTGTAAAACTATTAAAATTTTATTGTGCAGCCCACTCTGGATCTGCGCCTGAAGTCAGAGTATTTACATTACTTTTGTTCTTTAGATATGTATACAAATAATTCATTGTTATTTAGAAATAATCTTAAAACAAACTAAATGGCTAAGAATGTGTTCATAGAAAATGTTACATATGGCTTTAAATATGTTCATTTACATATGGCATTGAATATGTTCATATTATGTATGGCATTTAATATGTTCATATTACATATGGCATGGACCATGTTCATATTACATATGGCATGGACCATGTTCACATTGCATATGGCATTGAACATGTTCATATTACATATGACATGGAATATGTTCATACATGTATTTACATATGGCATTGAATATGTTCATATTACATATGGCATTGAACATATTCAGATTATGTATGGCATTGAATATGTTCATATTACATATGTCATTGAACATGTTCAGATTATGTATGGCATTGAATATGTTCATATTACATATGGCATTGAACATGTTCAGATTATGTATGGCATTGAATATGTTCATATTACATATGGCATGGACCATGTTCATATTGCATATGGCATTGAACATGTTCATATTACATATGACATGGAATATGTTCATACATGTATTACATATGACATTTAATATGTTCATATTACATATGGCATTGAACATGTTCAGATTATGTATGGCATTGGATATGTTCATATTACATATGAATGGAATATGTTCATACATCTAGTACATATGGCATTGAATATGTTCATATTACATATGGCATTGAACATGTTCATATTACATATGGCATTCAATATGACCATATCTAGTATGGCATACATTACATATGACATTAAACATGTTCATAGAACATATGAACTCATAAATTTCCAATGATTCAGTTATGCCTATAGTTTATCATTTACATTAATATCTGCATGTAATTGGAAAACATTTCCAATCAAAAGCTAAGAAAAGTTTTGGTAATCAACACAACAGGTCAGTTAAATTCCTCTTCACAATTTAAATACCTCATTCCGATAAATAAACATAACTAAAGATTTTTCTTCATAATTATCACATACTTTCTGTTGTTTTATCCCACAGTGCATTTTGAGGCTGATACGGAGGGTCACACAATCGGGCACGTGAAGGATGAGGAGAAAGGTGTGGAGGAAGAAATCCTGGGTGGGAAATCGACCGAGGAGAGCATGAATGAAATCGTGGATGCTCAGAAACGTCAGCTAGATCAGTGGTGCTTCGCTGAACATTATGAGAAGAAGGTCCTACTACAGGTACAAGATTAATCTGTTGGTAGATGGTTGAACCGTACTTAAAACATAATCTTCAGATCTCCAGATTTGTGACATCGTTCATTTTGTTACCATTTCTGGAGTAAATCTTCTGCCTTCGTCTCATCTCCCTTAGTAGTTGCTGTTCTAATACAACCTTTTGTGGAGCGCTGTGGTCTAGTGGTAGAGCGTTGTACTCATGACCGAAAAATCGTGGGTTCGATCCATGACCATATGTTTGTGTACCTGAGCAAGACACTTTATCTGCATTTGCTTAGTATTTGTTCTACCCAGGAAGACATCTAGAGCGATTAAAATAAGTGTGTAGAGCTTTCGCTACAATCGATGTAAAATAAATAAGTTTAAAATAAAAAATAATATGACCTTACATATGTTAATGGGACATAAAACTCCATTTCATTTGGTTTACCATCATGTTGAACAGGAAAAGTACATTTGTTAGCAATTTCACTTTATCTATTAATTATAAAACATATTCTAATATAAGTGTCTAGGAGTGGATGTAATGTAAATTGCTTTATGTTGTACCTGTGTGTTGGTCTTTTTAAAAGTGTTGAACCAACCTAAAAGTCAGCATGGTCTTGAATGTATATTTTATCTACATGTACAGGTACTGAAGGATTGTATGTACAAGTTACCGTTTGTGGACACATACTACCACAAGCGTGACCAATCCCTGATGGTGGTATTACACAACCCCCACAATCCAGAGTTGGAGAACCACGAAGACTGGCACACTGAGCTACACTCCAATGTTGGCTTTAGGTAAGTCTTGAGTTGGAGAACCACAAAGACTAGCACACTGAGCTACACTCCAACACTGGCTTTAGGTAAGTCTTCAGTTGGAGAACCAAGAAGACTGGCACACTAAGCTACTCTCCAACATTGGCTCAGGTAAGTCTCGAGTTGGAGAACCACAAAGACTAGCACACTGAGCTACACTCCAACACTGGCTTTAGGTAAGTCTTGAGTTGGAGAACCATGAAGACTGGCACACTGAGCTACTCTCCAACATTGGCTTTAGGTAAGTCTTGAGTTGGAGAACCAAGAAGACTGGCACACTAAGCTACTCTCCAACATTGGCTCAGGTAAGTCTCGAGTTGGAGAACCACAAAGACTAGCACACTGAGCTACACTCCAACACTGGCTTTAGGTAAGTCTTGAGTTGGAGAACCATGAAGACTGGCACACTGAGCTACACTCCAACATTGGCTTTAGGTAAGTCTTGAGTTGGAGAACCACGTGGACTGGAACACTGAGCTACACTCCAACAATGGCTTTAGGTAAGTCTTGAGTTGGAGAACCACGTGGACTGGAACACCGAGCTACACTCCAACATTGGCTTTAGGTAAGTCTTGAGTTGGAGAACCACGAAGACTGGAACACTGAGCTACACTCCAACATTGGCTTTAGGTAAGTCTTGAGTTGGAGAACCACGTGGACTGGCACACTGAGCTACACTCCAACATTGGCTTTAGGTAAGTCTTGAGTTGGAGAACCACGTGGACTGGAACACTGAGCTACACTCCAACATTGGCTTTAGGTAAGTCTTGAGTTGGAGAACCACGTGGACTGGAACACTGAGCTACACTCCAATATTGGCTTTAGGTAAGTCTTGAGTTGGAGAACCACGTGGACTGGAACACTGAGCTACACTCCAACATTGGCTTTAGGTAAGTCTTGAGTTGGAGAACCACGTGGACTGGAACACTGAGCTACACTCCAATATTGGCTTTAGGTAAGTCTTGAGTTGGAGAACCACGAAGACTGGAACACTGAGCTACACTCCAACACTGGCTTTAGGTAAGTCTTGAGTTGGAGAACCACGAAGACTGGCACACTGAGCTACACTCCAATATTGGCTTTAGGTAAGTCTTGAGTTGGAGAACCACGAAGACTGGAACACTGAGCTACACTCCAACATTGGCTTTAGGTAAGTCTTGAGTTGGAGAACCACGTGGACTGGAACACCGAGCTACACTCCAACATTGGCTTTAGGTAAGTCTTGAGTTGGAGAACCACGAAGACTGGAACACTGAGCTACACTCCAATATTGGCTTTAGGTAAGTCTTGAGTTGGAGAACCACGTGGACTGGAACACTGAGCTACACTCCAACATTGGCTTTAGGTAAGTCTTGAGTTGGAGAACCACGTGGACTGGAACACTGAGCTACACTCCAACATTGGCTTTAGGTAAGTCTTGAGTTGGAGAACCACGTGGACTGGAACACTGAGCTACACTCCAATATTGGCTTTAGGTAAGTCTTGAGTTGGAGAACCACGTGGACTGGAACACTGAGCTACACTCCAACATTGGCTTTAGGTAAGTCTTGAGTTGGAGAACCACGTGGACTGGAACACTGAGCTACACTCCAATATTGGCTTTAGGTAAGTCTTGAGTTGGAGAACCACGAAGACTGGAACACTGAGCTACACTCCAACATTGGCTTTAGGTAAGTCTTGAGTTGGAGAACCACGTGGACTGGAACACCGAGCTACACTCCAACATTGGCTTTAGGTAAGTCTTGAGTTGGAGAACCACGAAGACTGGAACACTGAGCTACACTCCAACATTGGCTTTAGGTAAGTCTTGAGTTGGAGAACCACGTGGACTGGCACACTGAGCTACACTCCAACATTGGCTTTAGGTAAGTCTTGAGTTGGAGAACCACGTGGACTGGAACACTGAGCTACACTCCAACATTGGCTTTAGGTAAGTCTTGAGTTGGAGAACCACGTGGACTGGAACACTGAGCTACACTCCAATATTGGCTTTAGGTAAGTCTTGAGTTGGAGAACCACGTGGACTGGAACACTGAGCTACACTCCAACATTGGCTTTAGGTAAGTCTTGAGTTGGAGAACCACGTGGACTGGAACACTGAGCTACACTCCAATATTGGCTTTAGGTAAGTCTTGAGTTGGAGAACCACGTGGACTGGAACACTGAGCTACACTCCAACATTGGCTTTAGGTAAGTCTTGAGTTGGAGAACCACGTGGACTGGAACACTGAGCTACACTCCAACATTGGCTTTAGGTAAGTCTTGAGTTGGAGAACCACGTGGACTGGCACACTGAGCTACACTCCAATATTGGCTTTAGGTAAGTCTTGAGTTGGAGAACCACGTGGACTGGAACACTGAGCTACACTCCAACATTGGCTTTAGGTAAGTCTTGAGTTGGAGAACCACGTGGACTGGCACACTGAGCTACACTCCAATATTGGCTTTAGGTAAGTCTTGAGTTGGAGAACCACGTGGACTGGCACACTGAGCTACACTCCAATATTGGCTTTAGGTAAGTCTTGAGTTGGAGAACCACGTGGACTGGAACACTGAGCTACACTCCAATATTGGCTTTAGGTAAGTCTTGAGTTGGAGAACCACGTGGACTGGAACACTGAGCTACACTCCAACATTGGCTTTAGGTAAGTCTTGAGTTGGAGAACCACGTGGACTGGAACACTGAGCTACACTCCAACATTGGCTTTAGGTAAGTCTTGAGTTGGAGAACCACGTGGACTGGAACACTGAGCTACACTCCAACATTGGCTTTAGGTAAGTCTTGAGTTGGAGAACCACGTGGACTGGAACACTGAGCTACACTCCAACATTGGCTTTAGGTAAGTCTGTCTTAATTCCTATCTACCTGATCAAGGATCCTTTCTGTATGAAAGGCTAGCTATAAGGCATGATACAAGTTTTAAACTTTCAAGGTCAGGGTTCTTGTAGCTATATATAGAATTTGTTTCTATAGAAACAACTTTTTCTTTGTTAAAGAGCCCTTGGCAGACATCTAAAAAGAAATAAAAGGCGAGGTTTCAGGTCCTAAAGAGCTGAATAAAATGAAACAGCTTACTCTGTGAAAGAGTCTGTGAAAAAAAAAGAACAAAGGAAGAGGAGGTAAAGTGCCAGGTCAACCTGTCATGTAAGGACCTTAACATATTTAAAAAGGTCAAGGCCATCCTAATTAGATATGGAATGTTGTTACTGATGGAGGTACCAAGACATTGTAAAGGATACTGTGGCAGACGGTGAAGGGCAAGGAGGCCCGACTGTTGTCTAAGGACCTCAGCTAAATGACCTCAGTTAAAATATAGATTGTTTTTGTTCAATAGAAACTACCTGGACTTTGTGGTAGAGTCTGTGTCAGACTGGACCAATGAAGAGGAGGCAAAGTATCAGGCTCACGTTTTGTCTAAGGAACTGGATAAAATGAGGGTAGAAGAGGAAACAGCGAGTCGTCTTGCTGAAAAGGCTGCTGGGAGGAAATCTTCCAAAGGTATGGTAGGCAGGAAATGGTTGATTCCTTAAACCGTAGTCATATTGTGTTTCATTTGTCATGGTTTAAATTATGATCTGTCCCAGACAAGTCAATTTCTCTGCATGGGTATATTTGTGATAAATGAACATGTCAACATGGCAGGCATTCAATTATTTACTAAAATATTCCCAAGATAAGGTTTTAAGTTTAAAAAAATGCATATAGAAATGCACACAAAATTAAAGGGCCAGTCTAGCTTTATTTTCACTCAAACTTAATTTCGAAAGCAAAAATCATATCATGCTATCATAGCGAAAATTAAACCTATAGTAGAGGTTCTATAAGCAAAGTGTTTAAACAATACGATACTGGAATGAGCTACCAGTCAACACCAAAGAGATATTTAACTTTAGACTCCTTCCCAATGTGTTTACATAAATTAACAGTGTTTTTATCATATTTAGCTTTGTAAACGCCTTTTTTTATGTTTTAATGTTTTCCTGATTTGGACCACACTATAGTGTTCAATATGATTGGTGGGAGTATTTTGCAGAATCAGCATTACGTGGCCCGAGTGAGTATTCACTTTCATACCCCACGGGGTTGGCTGGGGTATGAAATAAAACCTTAATTTCAGCTTAAAAAGTTTACATTTTGTAAAATTAAAACATTTAATAGGAATTTTAAACAGGTTAACGCATTTTTTCAGTAAAAAAATGTTTTTAAACGTGTTTTATTATTGAAATATCCGTTATAAAATCCTGCTAATATAAGCTTTCCCATAGCTTAATGGAATTAAGGCGGGACCACGTAATGGAGAGAGTCCTTAATCCTTCGTGTTCTTTGACTTTCCCAGCATCTCGCTCAAAGTCACCAAAAGGGTCTCGTGCGAGTAGCCAGGAGCGCCCCTCATCATCAGGAAGTAACATTTTCATCCGTGAAGGGTCGTTGAAGGCATGGAAGCTTGAACAGGACAAGATCAAAGCTGAGGAAGATGAAAAAGAGAGAGTGAAGAGTGCCAAACGATCCAAGTCTCCCAAAAAGGTGGGTATAGCCTGGTTGTATGTGACATATTTAAACAGTCAAACAGGACAAACAGGACCAGGCTTTACTGGTAAAAGATCATCCGTTTAGATAGGGACCACTGTGTTACATTATTTTACCTATAATGATTTACTATGCATAGATAGTGCGTTTTTTTAATAGATTTTTTCATTTCATCTTTAGCAACCGTTTCAAAATATTTACATTCACTTGATACTTTCCGTTGAAAAATATAATAGTTTTTTTTTTTTAATAAACTTTATTTTTCATGTGGGCAGGCCTATTGCTACTACGCTCAACTGAGCACACATCCAGTGTGTCTGTTGAAAATTTCTGTTCTACCTTATTTTTCAAGGAGGCACGGGAAAAGTGCAAGCATGCACTGTGTACGCATTCAATGTGTCTTGATAGAAAACAGCTATTCCATTGTCTGAATGCACAGATGGTAGTTCTATCTCTTGCATGTTTTTTTTGCCGCTGAAGGGAGGCATATAGTAACCGCACCGTCCGTCCATTTGTCCTGTCCGTCCATCGGAAACAATTATGTTTGACAGTACTGAAGGGATTTGCAGGAAACTCCAGAAATGTTGATCACAATGTGATGGTGTGTTGCACACGAGAATCAGGTCAGTACCTCAAAGGTCAAAGTCACACTTGGAGGTCAGTGGTAACTAAACCTTGTCGAGGGCATTTGTTCGTGACATTTCTTTTTATCATTATCAATTACCAAGGCAGGTTATTGTTGGTACTAGAGTGACGGGATTTATTTTTTTAGGGGTTTATAGTTTAAACGCTGGGAGTGGTACAACTGGTATTTAAAACTGTATTAACGCAAAAATGCGAACCAATTCTTAATTCGTTTTTTTCCATAGTGAAACCAGTTTAGACTGTTCTAGCAAAATGTGTTCATTAACTAGAATGTTGAAATCTACGTGATTTGGTGTGATGGTTTAAATAAAAATCATAAATTTGAATAGAGTCCTTCTGAAATAAAAAGACAGAACGATAATACTTTTTTAAAACGTCAACATAAAAAAAGTTGCATGATCAAACTTATTTAAATAAACTTACTGACTTCGTTTTATATGTTTCTGTGGCTGACTATTGTTTTTTTGTGGGGTTGAAATTAATATGTATTGTGTTTATGCATTTGGAACCATTTACCATTTTTGATCACCTTTTTGAGGTTAACATCATTCATCAATATTGTGTTCCTGCCGTTGGAACAATTCATCATTATTTATTGTGATTTTGTTGTTGACTCCATTCACCATAATGTGTTGTGTTTCTTTCACAGAAAAATGCGGCTGTGGCTAAGGTGAAATTTCACCCTTTTTCCTGCACCAACCTTTATACAACTTTATAAATATTCTCATTTCCTCATGCTTCCTGCTCAGATATATTCATGACATGATTTTCTTTTTTAAAATCATAAAACCTTAAAAAAAACTTTTGCTTAAGATCAATATCTCTTTTTGAATTTTGACTGTTTCAGCATCAAACCAGTTTAACACCTAGACTTTGGGCCTCAAACCAGTTTGATATTAAATTTAAGTTACTGCATCAAACCAACGGAACCGCAGGCTTTAATTTGGCCTGCTCATTGCTTTGGCATCTAGTTATTCTATATGAAATAAGTATTTGTTTGCAAATTGTCCTCTAACGATTATAGAGATAATTGATTAAATAATTTTATTAAGTATTAAAGTATATCTTACATAGTGCATTGATAGACTATGATAATTATGAAATAACTGCGGGCTGAAATGTCGTGGGGTCAAAACCAAACTGGTTTGGTCTGAACATTCTGCATGGTAGTAACTCCAACATTTTTTATTTACAAAGGACAAGGTATGATAAGGGGGTATTTTGGCCCCAAATATATTCAAAATGCAAAAAAATCATATTTACATATAATCTCTTGTGAATGTTGAAGTAAATTGATCATATTCTATCTTCAAAATATATTTTTATTTATTTTATTGATCTAGAAGAATTAATAGGGTATCAAAAAATGGCATTTTAGGTAATTTTGTTATATTTTGTAGATTTTGGACCTTTCTGGGCAAGATTTTGATCCTAAAAATATAGGCGCACCTCCGAGCATACACAGTTTTTTGGCTGATGATGCATCCCTATGACGTACCTGTTTCAACAAAAAATCAGCTGTGCTCGAGGGTGCGCTCTGTATTTCCAAGACCAAAAACTGGTCGAAAACTGCTGAAAAGAACAAAAAGTTCATTTTTTGAAAGAAAAAGCCTTGTTTGCGAGGCTCTTAAACTCATTTGGAGCCTTCAGATGTACTTGTAAATGAGTTTTAATATTGATTCAGTTCATTTGTAGCTAAACTAGGTATTCAAAACTTGTGCGTTAAAACTTTCAATATTGGGGGCCAATTTTGTCCCTTATCATACCTAGTCCTTTTCAAATTCTGAGATTTTATGCAGACAAAAACATGAGTTGTACTTTGTACGAACACCTGTATTACTTGTAATAATTTACTACATCTTTTATGCATGCCGATGTCACAATATTTAATCCTATTTTGCATGCTCTTTTGTTTAAAGAAACCACTCATTAAATATAGAAGATGTTCTTCATGCATGTATATTCGCAGAATCATATAAAAAAAGAACAAGGTACCGGTAATGCTGAGTTTGTGACATCCAGCCATCTTGTGTCTCATCCTATCTCGTATATGCGATGATATACTGACAGCCAAAAGAATGCACCACCATTTTGAATGGACAAATTATGCACACTGTTTCC
The DNA here is from genome assembly GCA_037043455.1 of Cyrtodaria siliqua. Classification (NCBI taxonomy): domain Eukaryota; kingdom Metazoa; phylum Mollusca; class Bivalvia; order Adapedonta; family Hiatellidae; genus Cyrtodaria; species Cyrtodaria siliqua. Next base: position 90,198 of record JAWPHD010009206.1, read on the forward strand.
ATAAGCATAACCGAATCTATTTGGATGTTTGAAGCTGTTCTCTGCAAACATGTCCAGTGGAGAAAAAACACCCATTACCAATGTTTGAAATTTAAAAAATATATATTAATAATAACAAACAAAGAAATATTACCATTATAAAAGTGGTGCATTTCTTTTGGCATTCAGTATAGTATAATAGCAGAACACAAAATAAGTTTTGATTATTCTATTTTGCTTATCGTTCAAGGAGCTATGTCAACCACTGGTGTTTATATATTAAATAACTTACAAAATGCTGATTCTCTTCAGTAAAACGTGAACTCAGTTCAGCATTTTACTCAGTTTAAATGCTTGCATCTCTGTAAAACTCATTGCGTGGTCCTGCCTTAATTCCATTAAGTGAATGGAAAGCTTATATTAGCAGGATCTATAACAGATATTTCGACAATAAAACACGTTTATAAACATTTTTTACTAAAAACAATGCGATAACCTGTTTAAAATTACCTATTAAATGTTTTAATTTTACAAAATGAAAACTTTTTAAGCATAAATTAAGTTTTTTTCATACCCCAGCCAACCCCATTTTTGCTTCTTAGAGAAGGGGTTGGATGGGTATGAAAGTTAATACTCGGACCACGAAATGTAGCTCTTATTTTCTTGCACACTGCTCTAGTACAGGCCCTCATCCTTTCAGATACCCCAAAAGTGTGATTGCTTAACATTTACATTCCAAATCCAAATTCATTCCGTTTGTGCCCCATTCATACTCCAGTTCCATTTTCTCTTCCAACTGCATTTTTCTAAACTTAATTCAGTCGAGTTTATGAATACATTCAGTGTTAATAAACAAATATCTGCTTTATATAAAGAAACTGCATTCATCTGTATGAATTTGCATTCATTTTGGCATTATTCAGCATTTAGCATTCTTAAAAAAAGCTCAGGGCATATATCATTCATCAATCCATGCGAGTTCATTTAGCATTTTCGTCATGATCGCACTACATTCATGTTCCATTTGCACTTTTTGGGAGTCCTTAAATGGGATTAGGGCCTGTACCTCCTAAAATAAAATGAGCTGAAATCAAAGATTCTCTTCCTCTCCTTTCTTTTCTTCTCTTGTGTGTTATGTATACATAACTATTTCACCAATCTCTTAACCAGCTGTCTTTCTAGATGTTCTACAACAGAACCAGCTGGATACCAGTTATTATAATTACATAGCAGTTTTCATTATAATATCTAGAACATCACAACTTGTAATGCTTCATACCATTTACATCCATTTTTTTGCATGTTTTCTCCTACAAAACTTGGGGTCCACAGTGGCCCATTGGTTAGCTTGTTGGACTCTGAATCCACAGAACAGGGGTTCAAGCATCACCATCGCCACTGGGGTTGACTTTGGTGTGTCCTTAGGCCAAAGAAAATAATATGTGTGGTTCAGGTTACATTGTAGGAAAAACTAGGGATGGTAGGTCGGATTATTTTTTTTGCAGGTAGACCGATTTTTGAACCAGTAGGAAAAGCCTAGACTGGAAGTTGGTCTTGCTTGTTACCTTGTAACTTCCTCCATCATGCTAGCCAGTGTTCATAAATGAACCTAATTTCCTAATGCCTTAAATTGACAACATTTCTCGATACGGAGGCCGCCATCTTGCTTACTGGAAGCGTCTCTTTCCAGTACGAAGATTCGCCCCATGCACTTTCATAATTTTTCTCAAAAAAAAAGGGAAAAAATATTTAGGGTCGGTGAAAACAACCCAAAAATCCAGGGTCGGTCGGGTAAAAGTACCACACATATTATTTTATTTGGCTTTATCCAAGGCTCTTCTCTTAGCATCGTCTTTCTGATGGGGACATAAACGGGGCAGTCCTGTGTATCCGAATCTATCCTCCAAGCGTGTTAAAGAACCATAGGCATCTATTTGATAGTAAGAGTAGGGTCCAGGATTCCTATGAATCCTTCCCTATCTCTGGCAAAACCTATGAGTTGATGAGCCATTAAGCAACAATTGTTTTCCTATAAAATGTGTTCTCACATCTACTGTATGGAGTAATGCGGAAGTAACATACAATGTCTTACCCATGTTGTTTATGTTCTTTTACCAGAAGGAAGAAAAAGATGACAAGAAAAGACCTGGTTCCCGTGGCAGTGCTAAATCTAAGAATTCTAAAGATGACCAGGAACCGACCAGCGACGTTGAACAGATGATTGACGAGCGATACTGGCCAGTAAGTTGGCTTTTAGTTTAAACTTGTTATCTTAAAGGGGGTACAACAAGTTTCTCGTGGTGGTCCAACGCTGTAACTTTAAATTGACAAAAAAGATATCTTCTATTCAAAAGGGCCGACAGATATCAATGACTCCTTATTTAAAAAAAAAAAGAAGTCATTCTGCACAGTCTTATGTTATGTCCAAGGTTATGCACCAGGGTTAGTTTAAGTGTTTTACGCCCAATTTCATTTAAAATCTATTGTGAAATTAACATTTAAATTCTTGTAGTAAAATCCTGATGTACTCCCTTTAAACTCTTTATCTTAGCTTTTTTACGGGTAAAATGTAACAAGAAAGGAAGTGCAAAACCAGCAACACAAATTTTAACATATAATCAACAAATTTATTCAACCAGTACAATGGAAAATATTCACTTACAGAATACAAATAAACTATATCCAGTATTCCTTTAAAATCCAATTGTAGTATAAAGTCCTAATAATATTGCCATGTGTCCCTTTAATTAAACTTGTCAAGTGTCCCCTTAATCCAGAGTATCAAGTGTCCATTTATTTTAAGTTTATTCCCGGATAAGTTCTCCACAATAGTCCAAATACTGCAATGTCACTTTTAGAATAGATGAGGGCACATTCATTTTTAATATAAATCCTGTCATGATATTTTTCAATCCAAAAACATCCACTATGAATTCACAATGTCTCTTTTACCAGGGTCTCCCTTGGGCATCGACAATGGCGCCAAATGCAAAAGAAAAAATGAAAATGGCTTTAAATTTCAAACTTAAATTTACTTTAACTATGTACTGAGCCATTACCAATCTCACAAAGTCTTGTTTATGTACTGCAGTAGAGTTTTCTAGAAGTTTCTATCCAAGATATAAACGTCCAACAGAAACATAAACATATTGTAATTAATTTAAACAGCCTTGACAAAATTAACAATAAAAATGCACAAACAGCATCCTAAATAAACATTGTTAAACTGATGCAAACTTTTTTATTGTTTGTTTTTGTTCTAGCTATGTACTCATGTCATATGAAAAATGTTCAGTTGATTAAAAAGACAAATGACAACCTTGAGGCAGGGGTGTAACTACCTGTAAGAAGATACGCGGCTTTTAATTGGGTAAAAATGATATTGTTGGTACCTATCTGTTTAATTGACATATCATCTTGTTTCAAAAAGATGTCTAGGTACCATAATATGCTTCGAAACTTTAAAACAATTTCCCATTTCCCCAGGATTCACCTAACAGTTTTGCTGCTTTCCGAGGAAAGGCACCTAACTTAACTGATCTGTTTCTTCTTGTATATCTGCAGTTCACGGGCTTCGACATGGGTAACAGCATGATCCACGTGTCTGGAATCACGTCCACGTTATTCCCAGCTGATGGGGGACAGATAAGGACAGAGAGGACGGAGTTTGTCCAAGGTGAGTAAGGGAGTTAATGTGTTTTCCCCATGTAACCTGTTTCTGAAAACATTCTTCGCCAGATACTTTAATATTATAGGACTCGCACTATTTCAGTTGGTAAACTTTGAAGCTGAGGTAGAGATGCCATTTAGATATGCAGACAGTTGTAAGTATATGTCTGTGGTGATGCTGGTGATGCATGATGGTGATGGTGGTGGTGGTAATGATGCTGATGATGGTAATGGTGATGATGATGCATGATGGTGATGATAATGATGATGATGGTGATGATGATATTGATGATACTGAGGATGGTGGTGGTGGTGATGATGATGATGTTGATTAATTTGATGATGATGATGATGATGATGATGATGATGATGATGATGATGATTAATTTGATGATGATGATGATAGCAGACATACCACACTATAAAGCAGACATACCATACTATAAAGCAGACATACATACAATAAAGCAGACATACCACACTACAAAGCAGACATACCACAATATAAAGCAGACATACCATATCATACCCACACTATAAAGCAGACATACCACACTATAAAGCAGACATACCATACCCACACTATAAAGCAGACATACCACACTATAAAGCAGACATACCATACTATAAAGTAGACATACCACACTATAAAGCAGACATACCATACTATAAAGTAGACATACCACACTATAAAGCAGACATACCATACTATAAAGCAGACATACCACACTATAAAGCAGACACACCACACTATAAAGCAGACATACCATACTATAAAGCAGACATACCATACTATAAAGTAGACATACCACACTATAAAGCAGACATACCATACTATAAAGCAGACATACCATACTATATAGTAGACATACCATACTATATAGCAGACATACCACACTATAAAGCTGACATACCATACTATAAAGTAGACATACCACACTATAAAGCAGACATACCATACTATAAAGTAGACATACCACACTATAAAGCAGACATACCACACTATAAAGCTGACATACCATACTATAAAGTAGACATACCACACTATAAAGCAGACATACCATACTATAAAGCAGACATACCATACTATATAGCAGACATACCACACTATAAAGCTGACATACCATACTATAAAGTAGACATACCACACTATAAAGCAGACATACCATACTATAAAGTAGACATACCATACTATAAAGTAGACATACCATACTATAAAGCAGACATACCATACTATAAAGCAGACATACCATACTATAAAGTAGACATACCATACTATAAAGTAGACTCAGTAGACATACCACACTATAAAGCAGACATACCATACTATAAAGCAGACATACCATACTATATAGCAGACATACCACACTATAAAGCTGACATACCATACTATAAAGTAGACATACCACACTATAAAGCAGACATACCATACTATAAAGTAGACATACCATACTATAAAGCAGACATACCATACTATAAAGTAGACATACATACTATAAAGTAGACATACCATACTATAAAGCAGACATACCACACTATAAAGCAGACATACCACACTATAAAGCAGACATACCATGCTATAAAGTAGACATACATACTATAAAGTAGACATACCATACTATAAAGTAGACATACATACTATAAAGTAGACATACCATACTATAAAGCAGACATACCACACTATAAAGTAGACATACCACACTATAAAGCAGACATACCATACTATAAAGCAGACATACCATACTATAAAGTAGACTCAGTAGACATACCACACTATAAAGCAGACATACCATACTATAAAGCAGACATACCATACTATATAGCAGACATACCACACTATAAAGCAGACATACCACACTATAAAGCTGACATACCATACTATAAAGTAGACATACCACACTATAAAGCAGACATACCATACTATAAAGTAGACATACCATACTATAAAGCAGACATACCATACTATAAAGTAGACATACATACTATAAAGCAGACATACCATACTATAAAGTAGACATACATACTATAAAGCAGACATACCACACTATAAAGCTGACATACCATACTATAAAGTAGACATACCACACTATAAAGCAGACATGCCATACTATAAAGTAGACATACCACACTATAAAGCAGACATACCACACTATAAAGCAGACATACCATACTATAAAGTAGACATACCACACTATAAAGCAGACATACCATACTATATAGCAGACATACCATACTACCATACTATAAAGCAGACATACCACGTTATAAAGCAGACATACCGTACTATAAAGTAGACATACCATACTATATAGCAGACATACCACACTATAAAGCAGACATACCACACTATAAAGCTGACATACCATACTATAAAGTAGACATACCACACTATAAAGCAGACATACCATACTATAAAGCAGACATACCGTACTATAAAGTAGACATACCATACTATATAGCAGACATACCACACTATAAAGCAGACATACCACACTATAAAGCTGACATACCATACTATAAAGTAGACATACCACACTATAAAGCAGACATACCATACTATAAAGTAGACATACCATACTATAAAGCAGACATACCATACTATAAAGTCGACATACATACTATAAAGCAGACATACCATACTATAAAGTAGACATACATACTATAAAGCAGACATACCACACTATAAAGCTGACATACCATACTATAAAGTAGACATACCACACTATAAAGCAGACATACCATACTATAAAGTAGACATACCACACTATAAAGCAGACATACCACAATATAATGCAGACATACCATACTATAAAGTAGACATACCACACTATAAAGCAGACATACCACACTATAAAGCAGACATACCGTACTATAAAGCAGACATACCACACTATAAAGCAGACATACCATACTATATAGCAGACATACCACAATATAATGCAGACATACCATACTATAAAGTAGACATACCACACTATAAAGCAGACATACCACACTATAAAGCAGACATACTATAAAGCAGACATACCACACTATAAAGCAGACATACCATACTATATAGCAGACATACCACAATATAATGCAGACATAGCACACTATAAAGCAGACATACCATACTACCATACTATAAAGCAGACATACCACGTTATAAAGCAGACATACCGTACTATAAAGTAGACATACCGTACTATAAAGCAGACATACCGTACTATAAAGTAGACATACCATACTATAAGAAGACATACCATACTATAAAGCAGACATACCATACTATAAAGCAGACATACCACGTTATAAAGCAGACATACCGTACTATAAAGTAGACATACCGTACTATAAAGCAGACATACCGTACTATAAAGTAGACATACCATACTATAAGAAGACATACCATACTATAAAGCAGACATACCATACTATAAAGCAGACATACCATACTATAAAGTAGACATACCACACTATAAGAAGACATACCACACTATAAAGCAGACATACCATACTATAAAGTAGACATACCATACTATAAGAAGACATACCATACTATAAAGCAGACATACCATACTATAAAGCAGACATACCATACTATATAGCAGACATACCATACTATAAAGCAGACATACCATACTATAAAGTAGACATACCATACTATAAAGTAGACATACCACACTATAAGAAGACATACCACAATATAATGCAGACATAGCACACTATAAAGCAGACATACCATACTACCATACTATAAAGCAGACATACCACGTTATAAAGCAGACATACCGTACTATAAAGTAGACATACCGTACTATAAAGCAGACATACCGTACTATATAGCAGACATACCACACTATAAAGCAGACATACCATACTATATAGCAGACATACCATACTATAAAGTAGACATACCATACTATAAAGCAGACATACCATACTATAAAGTAGACATACCACACTATAAGAAGACATACCACACTATAAAGCAGACATACCATACTATAAAGCAGACATACCATACTATAAAGCAGACATACCATACTATATAGCAGACATACCATACTATAAAGTAGACATACCACACTATAAAGCAGACATACCATACTATAAAGTAGACATACCACACTATAAGAAGACATACCACACTATAAAGCAGACATACCATACTATAAAGCAGACATACCATACTATAAAGCAGACATACCATACTATATAGCAGACATACCATACTATAAAGTAGACATACCACACTATAAAGCAGACATACCATACTATAAAGTAGACATACCATACTATAAAGCAGACATACCATACTATAAAGCAGACATACCATACTATAAAGTAGACATACCACACTATAAAGCAGACATACCATACTATAAAGCAGACATACCATACTATAAAGTAGACATACCACACTAAATAGCAGACATACCATACTATAAAGTAGACATACCACACTATAAAGCAGACATACCATACTATAAAGCAGACATACCATACTATAAAGTAGACATACCACACTATAAAGCAGACATACCATACTATAAAGCAGACATACCATACTATAAAGTAGACATACCACACTATATAGCAGACATACCATACTATAAAGCAGACATACCATACTATAAAGTAGACATACCACACTATAAAGCAGACATACCATACTATAAAGCAGACATACCATACTATAAAGTAGACATACCACACTATAAAGCAGACATACCATACTATAAAGCAGACATACCATACTATAAGAAGACATACCATACTATAAAGTAGACATACCACACTATAAAGCAGACATACCATACTATAAAGCAGACATACCATACTATAAAGCAGACATACATACTATAAAGCAGACATACCATACTATAAAGCAGACATACCAAACTATAAGAAGACATACCATACTATAAAGCAGACATACCATACTATAAAGCAGACATACCATACTATAAAGTAGACATACCACACTATAAAGCAGACATACCATACTATAAAGCAGACATACCATACTATAAAGTAGACATACCACACTAAATAGCAGACATACCATACTATAAAGTAGACATACCACACTATAAAGCAGACATACCATACTATAAAGCAGACATACCATACTATAAAGTAGACATACCACACTATAAAGCAGACATACCATACTATAAAGCAGACATACCATACTATAAAGTAGACATACCACACTATATAGCAGACATACCATACTATAAAGCAGACATACCATACTATAAAGTAGACATACCACACTATAAAGCAGACATACCATACTATAAAGCAGACATACCATACTATAAAGTAGACATACCACACTATAAAGCAGACATACCATACTATAAAGCAGACATACCATACTATAAGAAGACATACCATACTATAAAGTAGACATACCACACTATAAAGCAGACATACCATACTATAAAGCAGACATACCATACTATAAAGCAGACATACATACTATAAAGCAGACATACCATACTATAAAGCAGACATACCAAACTATAAGAAGACATACCATACTATAAAGCAGACATACCATACTATAAAGTAGACATACCACACTATAAAGCAGACATACCATACTATAAAGCAGACATACCACACTATAAAGCAGACGTACCATACTATAAAGCAAGCATACCATACAATAAAGCAGACATACTGTACTCAAAATTGGCGGCAATCATTTGTTCTATTAACTTAATATCATTCATTACTTTACAGGTACCGTGAGTGTGAGGACGACGGTATTGAAGGATGATCACACTTTCACTGTACACATTCTCAACCCCAAGGACCCTGGCATGGATGACAGTGACGCCGAACCCGATCTCGATGGCAACAAGGATGGCACAGAGAAGGCAGAGTTTGAGAGGCCGGAGAAGGACAATAAAGATGGTACAAGAAATAACAGTCGCCATCAAAAAAATAAAACAGCTATATCATCATATCTGTAAAATGTTGTTTGTTCCAAACTTCAAGTTAAATTCTTTTATAGGTCCATTTACCTCTTTATCAAATGAAAAATAAATACAATTAAATAATAAGACAGGTTGTGTCAATTCCAATCAAGTTACTTGAAAAAAATCATACATAATTTTAAAAAAAACAACACTGAACAATTATAATAAACACATGTACTTGACATAGTGTATTTTTTCTACTCAGACACAGAGACAGTGGTGTCTGACAAGCGAAGCACTCGCCCCAAGTCCAATTCCATCAAGTCGGTGCGTTCGTCTGTGAGCGCATTTGGCTCCATCACGACACAGATGAGTGACGGTATGACCATCGCCCTAAGTCAGTTTGGCAAAACGGGAGAGGCACCAGATGGTATGTGTTATTTAAGGCCAAGATAGTGTCATCGTAGGGCAAGTTCGGGTAAACTCGGACTGATTTTCGAAAGTGCGTCATGTTTGTCATTGTTACATCTGTCTGGGACCACCTGGCTATATACTGCATAGGGGTAATTGATAAGAGATTCCTGGCTGTTTCCTCCAAAAAAGAAATTAAATGAAAATGGTAAACTCAAACAGATGATAAAGTCCACTGACATTGTCTATATGTTAAATTAATGTTGCATTTATTAAGTTAAAATTACACTATATTTTATATCACACTATTAACTTCCTTATATCTCTTGTGAGTATTTACACTATTTATAGTCTATGGGAGAGTCCATGTAAGTGGAGGGATGTATTAATGGAACAACAACAACGTGAGAGCGATTTAACCATGTTATTTAAGAAACTATAAACTATTATGCTTCTGCCCGAGTTGAAACGATTTTTCACTACTTCACATTTAACACATTTTGTTTGAAAAATATTTAAGGTAATTAAATTTAAACTGGATAGAGTTTCTAGTTAAGCCCCCATCCCAAGGTCCTTAATCCACTTCCGATACCACTTCTGTCTGGTACCACTTCTGGTACCATCTCTGTCTGGTACCACTTCTATGTACCACTGCTGTCTGGCACCACTTCTATGTACCACTTCTGTCTGGTACCACTTCTGGAACCATTTTTGTCTGGTACCACTTCTGTCTGGTACCACTTCTATGTACCACTGCTGTCTGGTACCACTTCTGTGTACCACTTCTGTCTGGTACCACTTATATGTACCACTGCTGTCTGGTACCACTTCTGGTACCATTTATGTCTGGTACCACTTCTATGTACCACTGCTGTCTGGTACCACTTCTGGTACCATTATGTCTGATACCACTTCTGTCTGGTACCACTTCTGGTACCACTTCTTTCTGGTACCACTTTGGTACCAATTCTGTCTTGTACCACTTCTATGTACCACTGCTGTCTGGTACCACTTCTGATACCACTTCTTTCTGGTGCCACTTCTGCCATTGGTAATATGAAAGACATAATGCATTTAACTATCAAAATTATTTATAATAATGATTTTCCTAATGCAAGTATTGTATAAATCTAATTTTACAGGACACAGCCAGTTTTAAAGAAGTCAAGATTGCATTGTGCCCCTTCAACACATATTTGAAATTAAGCTGACTTTTTTAAATTTTATTATTGAAAATGATTTCATACTTCTGTTTCCAAAGCGAGATACTTTGCCAAAGATTTGTATGTGATATACATGTTAGTTTCCTGTCTCATGTAATTATAGGTCAGAAGAATGAGCCAGAGCCCTATATTCCACCCCCATCTGACCCCAGCCCAGTGCCCCCAGCATCCCCCACCAAGAGTAATAAAAAGGGAGATAAGAAGGCGGACAAGGCTTCAACCCCAGAACCAGCACCACCACAGGTAAGAATCTGTTCAATTATGTTTTGGCAATCCCTCACTATTACAAATGTAGGCAAATATATATATTACATATTTTTAATTCAAAGCCATTGTATCTGATTTGTTGATGACTATACTATATAAATACACTGTCATTTATTCCTCTGTGGATAAATGATACATTTTAGACATAAATCTGTCTAAACTGATACTGATCTGTCTGTATTTAAGACAATCGTAGACGATTCATCTATTTTTCATTTCTAACAGTTCTTGTATTATATGTATTTAGTTTAAACAATTATATTAAATACTCACACTCACATATTTAAGGAAGGATTATGTAAACTCTTAGCTTCAGGATTTTATTTTGATAGAGCTCTTTATAGATTGAACCTAAATCATGGCTTTGTCTGTTTGAATGTGGTGATGATTTCTGTAGAAGTAATAGTACAGGCTGAACCATATACCTATATCATGGCTTTGTTTGAATGTGGTGATGATTTCTGTAGAAGTACTAGTACAGGCTGAACCATATACTTAAATCATGGCTTTGTCTGTTTGAATGTGGTGATGATTTCTGTAGAAGTAATAGTACAGACTGAACCATATACCTTAATCATGGCTTTGACTGTTTGGATGTGTTGATGATTTCTGTAGGAGTAATAGTGCAGACTAAATCATGTACCTAAACCATGGCTATGTTTGTTTGAATGTGGTGATGATTTCTGTAGAAGTATTAATAGTACAGACTGAACCATATACCTAAACCATGGCTATGTTTGTTTGAATGTGGTGATGTAATAGAACAAAATGAACCATGTACCTAAATCATGGCTGTGTTTGAATGTGGTGATGATTTCTGTAATTAATATATGTTTATCTGTTTCTTTAATGATGTTGTCGTCTGTAGAGTCAGGTTAGCCAATCTCATGGCCAGCAAAGTAAAATGTCTGGTTTCCTGGTAAAGATGGTAAGAGGCGTGAGGCGTAAGGCTCGCACTTGACCTCCGCTCGCCGGCACTAATAATCATATTGCTTGCTGTATATGTTCACCATGGTTACAAGACATGTGTAAACCATTGGAATCTGGAAGTGTATCTGTCACAAGACCTTGATTGTCCCCTAATGTCCTGAAGAAAGAAACCAGACTAAAGAAACTGGATGAATCTATGTGTGCAGCCATTCATGCGTGATCATTTTGATGTTGCAATGATTTTATGCACCCTTTCAAACTTTGCATAAGTGGTTTTGGACCGAACACCTGAGTTTGATGTAAGCATCAGAATTCAAGATGTCCACCAACTGAAAACCATCTTTCTAGGAAAACCCAAATATGTCTGTAACTGTCTCTTTGGTAGGGACCAGTCACAGATCAAGTCAAGAGGTCACAGGTCATCCAGACAATTGTTTATAATTGTATATACTGTTTTAATAAGGATAATTTCTAGAACAAAAATCCTGTTACATAAAATGGGAAAACTAGGTACAAACTTCATGATCACATGACTGACAATTCTAGTGCTCTTAATTATGGTGTCAGCACTCGTTGCCATGAGCTATACAGATACTTGAATTTCTTTGAAGAGCAAGTAAGAATTAACCATATTTGATTGTTCTTGTTGATCAAGTGAAAAATATCCATAGAACTAGTGTTCTGTTGATACCAGAAAAATAATGCTCTGGGTACTCCTTTTAACAACAGGAGGATTTTTTTACAACCATAACTGACATTGCTTTCTCTGCCAGGTTCTTTGAAGTATTCCAAGTTTTTTTCTTAGTTTTTTTACCTGACGTGGAACACAATAGAACTGTAGTTTGTTATCCCCTTTCAGATGTTATTGTTTTCAGATTTCAGTTTTGAATTACCGGATTTAATTCTGCACACAAACAAAAAGCTGAGGTGTGTGCCATCGACTAAATTCTACATTCTATGGCGACCGTTTCTTTAACATTGGGATAAAATTATGCAGAATCAACCTTGAACCTTCACTCCTGCCGAGTTGCAGTACATTCTCCTTTAAGCCACCTCATGACATACAGAAGTCACTTTTTTTGTTTGCCACAACTCATGTAGCAAAGAGGAATAACAGAGTTTATTTTTAGGATATAAAGCATATTGTTTTAAAAATACACGCATAACTGCTTATTTTAACAGTGAGAGGATTTCAAAATTATGTATTTTGCTTTTCCTTACAACAGAAATATATGTTTTGTGACAGTGATTGAAGTGTTTTTGAGCTATATTTGTTTGTGAAGTTATCGAAAGATGCAGTGTCGTCTCTGTTTTCTGTTGAGTTTTGAAATCAAAAGATGCAGTGAACTTAATGGTGTCTGTTTAATTTTAAATATTCTCCCAGCTTGTATTGTAGAGTTTTGACATGCAGAACAGAACTAAATTTTAACTGAATAAAAGTAGTACATGAATTGATGACATATCAGCCATTTTGTGAAATAGTAAAGTTATATAGATATATATTATTCAAATTAGTGTGATAGTATCAGGCTAGTATACCGTAAAATTGTAATTATTATTGTTGCTATATAGATAAAAATGTGTGTTCCTAAATGGATTAAACAGATTAACTGCCCGATTTGGTATGAAAATGTGGGGGCATGTGTTTGGAGGGTCATTTAATAGGGATTTTTATGGTATTTGTGATCTCAGGACGTGCGCTGTTGTAGTAAGGTTTATCTTGAACACTTCAGGTTGAAATGGAAGAGAAGGAGGAAGAGAAGTCGACAGAAGAGCCAGTGATAGAGCAGCCGTTCCAGCAACTGTTCATCTCCTGTCCTGACGGTCTCAATGTCAGATACTTGCTGGAGAGTCATGTAGGAATGCACCCACTTGCTGATGACGATCGGCGACTCCTTGTTAAGCAGAGCTACCCGTTTAAGACCAACGGTATGCAGAGTTGCGAGGCCACCAGGAAGAAGTACGCACTGACTGAAATGTCCAGAGTTATCACATCGGAGGGAACCGTTATCAAGAATATGGTCAATGGATCAATTGAGGTGAGAAAAAGAATAAAACATTTGGACAACTTAGGTTCAGTTAAAAACAAACATTAATTTTGGCCTTTTTTTTTTTACGTCATTTTGGCCTAAATGTAATGCAGCCCTGCCAAGTTTCATGCCTTTTGAGTCATACTTGTGTATTTTGCAAAAGTCTGCAGCTAAAACTGACGCATTTGTTTCTCTCTTTCAAGGTATTGTATGCGGATGGTACAGTTAGTCTGCACACGGGACACTGGGATATGCCACAAAGTCGTGCCAGCTCTCCACAGAGACAGGCCAGTGCCAGAAGTCAGGACAACAAACCTGAGACTCCAACAAAGGAGAAGAAAGGAGGTGAGGAAGTGTGGGGGAATTTGATGAAATGTACAGGGTGTATAGAAAGTTTGCTGACATCTAGTATACTAAAGATGTGTGACGTACAGGTTAAATCAACACCTTAGTATCAAGCTGCTTAGTATAAAATGACTGCTTAAACAAACATGGTGTACATTTTGTGCAGCATTTTTTGAAGTCAAATGTCAGTTTTAGTGAGAAAATTCTATATTACTAGATTTTGCGTGTTAACAGGTCCTCCAGTTTTTAGCTCGACTATTCGAAGAATAAGAGAGCTTATGTAATCACCCCGGGGTCGGCGTCGGCGTCCCACATCAAGGTTTGCGTGTAAGCTGTGTTTACAAGTCTATATCTCTTACATTTCTTATCCTACCACAGCCAAATTTGTTCATGGGCTTCCTTGTAGCATTATCTTAAGGGCTGCATAAGCAGTTTTGGTTTCTGTAACCCATGGGCTCCCATGGAACCCAAATTATGATAGCCCATAAAATGTGCCCCATTTCACATCAAATTTTGCGTGTAAGCTGTGTTTACAAGTCTATATCTCTTACAATTCTTACCCTAGCACAACCAAATTTGGCCATTAGCATCCTTATAGCATTATCGTAAGGGCTGCTTAAGTAATTTTGGTTCCTGTAACCCCTCGGCTCCCATGGAACCCAAATTCTGATAGCCCTTAAAATATGTCTGTTTCACATCAAATTTTGCGTGCAAGCTGTGTTTACAGGTCTATATCTCTTACATTTTTTGTCCTAGCTGAACTAAATTTTGGAATTGGTTTCCTTATAGTATGTTGTAAAGGGTTGGTTAAGTAATTTTGTCTTCTGCAAATTCTGGGCTCCCATGGAACCCAAATTGTGATGGCCCATAAAATGTGCAATAAAGGCAAATCTAGGTTTGCATGTAAGCATGTATATATCTATAATTTTGGTTTGGGATTTGTTATAGCATTATGCATCTTATTACTTCACCCATATTGGGGCATGGGCTCCCTCCTCCCCCACCCCCCCTCTACCCCGCCCCCACTCCCCTCCACACCTTTTTTATTTTTTTTATTTTTTTTATGTATTTCTGTGTTGATTTAACCGGAGGCCCCGGGTTCAATCCTCCGTGGTGCCACTGAGTTCCGTCGGTGTGTTCTTGGGCAAGACACTTTTCCTTAGCCTCGTCCGTCGGATGGGGACGTAAACCGGGCGGTCCCGTGTATCGGTCTATCAACCGAGCACGTTAAAGAACCATAGGAATCTATTCGATAATAAGAGTAGGGCAGGTTCCCGGATTCCTATGTATCCTTCCCCTCTCTCTGGGGCGGCTCTAAATAACCTGTACTGTGTTGATGAGCCGTTAAACAACATTCAATTGTGTTGATTTAGTCAATTCTTACACATATATGTTGCAACCCC